>CM035795.1:36991777-37161777 GCA_020466265.1 Siphamia tubifer | reverse complement strand
ATAATAGCTATATTAAGAGTTATTCTGTCATGTAGGTTTTCCTGTTTATTATTTGTTCTGTTTAGGGTTGGGAAAAGGAAATAAAACGCCAACCCCTGATTTTTCAATCATACAAAAAACAAGAAAAGCAAATAGAGTTACATTTTTTGTCTGCCAGGTTGAATGGAATACTAGAATGATCGGAATATACACGGACCCCATTGCTAAATTCTTATTTACAATGATGGTGAGTCTCCAGGAGTTACTTTAGGGGAAAGGTTAGAGGGCTGCAAGCCAAAAACATCTAAAAAATATTTACATAAAATGATGGTTAAATAACATGCAACACAAACCTGTGTATGAACCAGTAACATAAAGAACAGCAGATAGAGATAAGCAGAGGACAGGTGCATTCTGGGAGCTTCTTTACCTCACTGACAGACAATGTAAAGCACAGGTTATATGATAATGGTGTGATTGGTGGCCTATATGTAGAGCCCACCTAGGTACCCCAGAAGCCTTTAGAAGTCTTCAAAAGCCTAAGGCTAAGTCACACCCTTCTACTTCCGGTCCATGGGTGCTTAGCTCGCAAAAAATTTTAATAGGAGTGAATGCAGCAAGTCAAGCCTTTGGTTAACCGAAGCAGTTGAAACACACATCAATAATTATCATTTATTTTGATGTACAACATGTGTGTGATTCAGGGCACATGATAAACCACATATGATTTTAGCATTTTATTTCCCATTGAATATCATTCATTAATTTTCCAATCTCAGGCTCCATGAGCCTCGTGGAAAGGGCGGAGGCTTAACCTCCCCATGTTCCAATATCCACACTATCCATACTAATTGCACCTTGTTTGGATACACAGGAAGTTTACATCATGATATTGGCAACAAAGAAGTGTATTTAAAGTACCCAGATGTGTATTTATAATGGTCAAATTTCTGTGTAGAAACATGTACACTTCTCAAACTCAACGGGTGCCATCTAAGTTACGTACGGATGTCCAGCTGAATGGACATTTTGTAATGTTGCACAAAAGGGTTTTATCCTCACAAGGGTCATGGGGGGGTGGGGGGGCAGTTTACCTATCAGCTGTCTTTGGATGGTGGAAGGAAGCTGGGGTATCCACAGAAAACCCACACAAACATGGGGACACCATGGACACTCCACACAGAAAAGTCTCTGGTCTGAAACAAACCCAGGACCTTTTTGCTGTGGGACAATAGTGCTGTCCACTGCACCACTGTGTCATCCCTCTGTGGTAATAATGATCATTTGAAGTCTACTGAAAACATCTTTGACCACAAAAAAACCCCCAAAATAATGAGCATATTTAGAGTCACCCTGAAGTACATGTACAATACATCTTGAAGAACAGTCACATATTATTTTAATTTACTATGTTCTCCACTAGAGGGAAGCACTTCACTGACACAATAGGTGATGTGCTCTCCAGTCTATCTCTGCATCTGTCTGATTAACCCTTTCATTGACAGTGGTCACTACAGTGGATAAAACTGTTCATTTGTATATTCATAAATTTTGTTGTTCTAATTCCATATCACCCAACACAGTGGATGTGTATACATAATCTGAAATTCATACCATTACTGTAACTTTGTTGGTCCTGATCTGTAGTAACATATTTGAATGTAAATCAATTGCTTGTTATTATTATTAGACTGTAATAATATTTTAACTAATATCTCCATGAAGTACGATGTAACTAGTATTAAAGTATTAAAATGTGCTAAAACATCAGATTAACACCATTAAATGTTTTAATAGTTTTCACAGAATATATCAGTAAATAATTTTTTTTAAGTAGACATTTGTGCAACTCAATGAAAAATAGGTTTCCATAAAAAAGTATCTCTTTTTTCATTCCTTAAGAGGAATGTACTGTACTCTCTTTGTGTTATAATAGTGTATCACACTGTACCTGTACATCTAACACTGGTGTTCAATCTAGAAGATCACACCTGGACAATTTGGTGGGCATATAGTGCTGTGATTTAGATATTCTCCAACAAGAACTGTTTTGTAGTAAATGTAAGAGCTGCCGAGTCCACTGTATCCCTGGTCACATGCCTAAGGGGTTAATTCTGTCTTATATGTGTTTCTATCCATCATGTGTTTTACTTGTGTACAGTACTTATGCCAACTGTATTGTTTTTAATGTGTTTTGGGAACAAAGTTGGATGAATGAAGAACACAACATATTCATGCAATGAGAGAGAGATAGAGAGAAGAAAATATTATATAATTTTGATTCACATATTGTTGGTGCCTCTACCCATGATCACTTTCTTTGTGTTTCTTTCTGGTTTCAGCAGAATTATGTAACATTTGGGTCCAAATAGTGCACCCAAAATGCCAAAACTTGAGGCGAGGATGGCAAATACCTCCACTGCATCTGCATATTTACCTGGAGAGTTAATATAAGCAGGAATGAAGGCCACCCACACAGCACAGAAGATCAACATACTGAAAGTGATGAATTTTGCCTCATTGAAGGTGTCAGGAAGATTCCTTGCCATAAATGCTAACAGAAAGCTAAGAATAGCCAGAAAACCAATATAACCCAATAACACTGCAAAACCAACTGTGGACCCAATTACACACTCATAAACTATTTTATCATTGTGATATTCTGTGTTTTTATGTGGAGCTGGAGATGCAGAGACAAGCCAAGCTGTGCAGATTGCTGCTTGGACAGAGGTAAGAACTAAAACAGTGCCTCTCTGCTGTACTGGACCAAACCATTTCAGACCGGCTCCACCTCCTGGTTTCGAGGCCTTAAACACAGCCACCACCACCATGGTTTTCACCAGAATACATGAGACACAAAGTACAAAGCTGATCCCAAACGCTGCATGTCTCAGCTGGCATGTCCATAGTCTGGGACGACCGATGAACAACAGTGAACACAGGAAGCACAGTTTAAGAGACACCAGGAGATGAAAACTCAGCTCTGAGTTATTAGCTCGTACTATTGGTGTTTTACGATGATAAATGAAAATCTCCAGGACTGCAGCACATATAAATGTACCCAGTAATGATGCAGTTGTCAAGCAGATACCCAGAGGCTCATGGAAGGAGAGGAACTCAGTTATCTTAGGAACACAGTGGTCACGCTGGGGACTGGGCCAGAAATCCTCTGGACAACTGCTGCACTCCATGGAGTCTGAAGAAAATATGGGCATTTTTGAAATATATATTTATTTTGTCTCAAAACTGTAGAATTGTCAGAAAATACCCACCAGTCTCATTGCTAAACTGTCCCTCAGAACAAAGAATACAATCAAAACAACACTCTGGTTCTCCTTTTCTTCTGGCCATGCGAGTACCTGGAGGGCATTTGTCACTACACACTGAGCGGGGGGGCTGGAATAAATATATCACATCATTGTTACTTTACACTATTTACTAATAATATGGGTAAATAATGTCTACATAGCACAAACCTTTTTGGATTCAAAGTTCCAAAAGATTTTGTCTTCATCCAGAATCAGTTCTTCACCTTTAAAGGCTGATTTCTTAACTTCTCCTACAGTCTGAACCTTTGTCTGTCCATCAGGAAGCCACAGCCAGTTCATGATGTCATAAATTGGCAGGGCATCACCATTTTCATCAAATGATACTTGATCACCAAATGATGTAGTGAAGTTCACCTTTTGCAAATAATGTACAAGCTGCAAACAGAAAAAAAAGACTATGTAATTATCACATTAATTCATCACATCAAACTAACCTTATAAAAATCAGACAAAATAATTTCCATTAATTAGCTTTGTACCTGCCATGGCTCCAGTCTTTGTAAACTGGCACAGCTGTTCCCTCTGAAAGGCCCTTTCCCTGGTTCACAGCGTAGCATGTTATCCAGGGCATAGGCCAGGGCATACACAGCCTTATACACATTATACTCTCCTCTTAGGTTAGACAGATCCAAATATTCTGTTTCCACTTTCAGTAGATCTTCATTTCCAGTGCACAGTGTTCCTCCAGTTTCTACCCAACCTACTGGAGGTGGTGCAAACTTACACTGAAATGTGTATTCCCAAAACTGCGTCACCTAAAGTGTATTAAGTGGGACAAACAATAAGTAAATTTGGATCAATCTCATAGAAAAGTGATATGACATTGACAAATCTCACCATATTATTTCCATAGGTGCTGTTAAAGTCCTGGGCAGGATGTGTCTGTAACAAGTAGTCACTTAGTCCTGGTAGTTCACCTCGGCGTACGGAAATGCACAGTGTACCGCCCAGATATGGCATCAGGCGGGCAGTCTGGAGCACAGTAGCTGATGTCCACGCTTCACTGGCCATCCACTGAAGACCAGTCACATTCTGTCTTATCACCTGTTTACAGCAAAATAAAAGACAAAACAAAAGTACACATTATCTAATCTCCAGTTATAATCAGCATTGAAGAATAACTGGTATGTTTAGTTTGCTGTCCTTAAAAGTGGTGCAGGGATAGTTCACCACTTGTGTAATTTGTTATACTTTCAGTTCCATTAGAATAGATATGTATAATAAACAGAGTAGTACATAGTAGTATGTATTTTGAAATACTTTAAAATATATTTCACCAATGAAATTTAACTTACCCTAATATAAATATTACTTTAAAATAAATTGCATTTGACAAATTATTAATACTAACACATGGTTTTCACATCATATCAGTGAATTCTTTATTCATTTAATTCATACTCTACCTCTTCCATAAGATGAATCACACGGCTCTCCTGTGCAAACACAATGACCACACGAGCTGTTGATTGTTTCATGACATTCACTATCTTCCTGTAATCAGTTTGGTTGTTGGATGTGGGCAAAACCTCTAAGTAGGCCAGACAACCTGCACCAGTCTCAGCCAGATCCACTTGGAAAGACCGGGCAGCATGTAACCCATAATCATCATCACTGACCAGCAGACCTGCCCACGTCCAGCTGAAGTGTTTAAGAATCTGAATCATAGCACGGACCTGTTTAATACACAGCAGAGGGATAAGATAATACAGCCTTGAAAGTGCAAATATAGCTGCACAGTTTTTCTCCTTATTTAATTTTAGAAGCATTGTCATGCATTTTCACCTGGAAAGCATCATTTGGAATCGTCCTAAAGAAGGATGGAAACATTTGTCTGTCACTCAAGCAGGAACATGTAGCAAAATAACTCACCTAGGAAAATACATATATAAAAAAAACCCACTCATCATCATTCATTTGTTTGATTTGTATTTGCAAAAGAAATAACAGATCATAAATTGTACTTATAGATGATATGACATCCAACTTACCAAAGGCACTCTGTATAAACCTAAAACACTGGAGATGGCAATAGTATTTGTGGAGGAAGAATCACCTACTATCCCCATGACTGGAGGGATTCCCACACACGTGTCATCAAACACAAAGTGCTTTTCTTGACCACTGGCTAATGATAATGCAGCACGAAATGCCACTCCTAGTTCAACACAATTATCAAACAGACTATATCCCAGAGTCACATTAGGCAGCAGGTCAAAGTTTCTGTTGATCTCATCAATAGCAAAAGCCATAGTCTGGGCCTGTCTGAATCCTGGAACATCAAAACTGTAGCACAAAAATACCTCTGTGGCTTTACTTTCCAAAAATACATTCTCATAGCAAATGCAAAGACATGGTTTTCAGTCAATTAGTGGAAATAATTATCATATTACTTCAATTTAAAAACTGCGATACACACAATATAAATCTGAAAAAGATCTGAAAAGTTTCAATAATTGGTTTTCTCTTTATAAGTTTTACAGATTTTCTGTAACAGTCTTACCCATGGCAGGTGAGTTGTGGTGGCTGAGATCTAAATGACAAATTAGGAAACACAGAGAAAAAGTGGACTTCAAACAGACCACCTAGAACCACATCTCCAGGTTTGTGCATCCCATTTAGGTGAAACTGTCCTTGTAAACTGCATGAGGAGGAAACCATAGAAAACACAGATGTAGAGAAAGAAGAAGACAAGAGTAAAAACATCAAGTTGAAATGTAAAAATATCCACATGACTCTCCCTCTGGCTGAAGTAAAGTCATTTCATTTTTTGGTTGTGTCAACTATTTTTATTGACTAGCACCAGTGTTTTGTCGTTCACACCACCCATTGGGGCCGGGACAGAGACGGGGGCAGGGTCAAAACAGATAATTAATTTCCTTTACACAATTCACCAACATGTCATAAAAATGTCCATTCCATATTACATTTTGAATCAATGCAATGTTACTACGTTGGCTTATAAGTAATTATTTAGTGATTGGTGATTGGTTTAGCAATTATTCATAACTATAAAGTATTTTTGCCAAACTGGTCACTACAGTGGACAGCTATAAAACAGCTGTTCTCTTCTATATCCATGGGTTTTGTGGGTTATGCATCATCCAATACACTGCAGTTCATACCATTACTGTAACTTTGCTGTTCTTGATTAACTAATTAAATAATTTTTTTGTTTTTGTTTTTGTCTATCATCTCCATGAAGTAATAAATAGTCATAATTATTATTAGAGTATGTTGACCTCATAAACACCCAAATGTGATTGTAAGGGGCAAAAATAATGCCAAATTAAGTCAAGATAATTAATTTGACTAAAGGATGTAAAATAGATTATTTTGGTATGTTGCATATTTGCGACAGTAGGTGTTACGGTCTTAAACTGAACCATATATGTTAAGGTGCTGCAGTAACCTTGGGGGGGGGGCACTGAAGCCTATCCCAGCTATGGAAACAGGCCGGCAGACATTTTATTTATTTATTTCAAATGTATAGTTCATACAGAACAGGGTGTCTGCCTTGGCGGAGGTTTGCACTCTGCTTTTGTAGTTGTTCATTAAATGTTTCTTTGTGTTCTTCTCTGGTTTAAACAATATGATATAACAGTTTGGGGCAAAAATGCACAATATTAATCCAAAACTGGAGGCCAGAATGGCAAATATTTCCATAGCAACTGTACATTTCCCAGGAGAGCTGACATATGCTGGAATACAATTGACCCACACTGCACAGAATATCAGCATGCTGAAGGCGATACACTTGGCCTCATTAAAATTATCAGGAAGTTTCCGTGCCAGGACAGCTAATATACACAAACACACACACACACACACACACACACACACACACACACACACACACACACACACACACACACACACACACACACACACACACACACACATTTTATATATATATATATATATATATATATATATATATATATATATATATATATATATATATATAAAATTTGTTTATTTTTTGTTTGAACTCTGTGTTGAAGATAAACCATGCCTTCGTCTAAAAAATTAGCCTAATTGTATGAAATACATTAGCACACAGTGATTAGCAAACACATTTTATTAACTTTAATGCAAGGGTATGTTTTCATATTTTCTTGTCTTGTAACTAATACACAATCTAGAAGATGAGCAGAAAGTATTTCAGATTCATAAAGAATAACCAAATAGCATTAATTTTCCATACTTTTATTTCTATGATTATCAATACAGTGTAGTTTATAACTATTGTATTTTACATAACATTGAGTATTGAACAGATAATCACCTCATTTCTTTTCTTTGCCCATGAGATGCTGTTTAGTATTCTTTTCTGGTTTTAGTAATATAATATAACACTTGGGAGCAAACAGACAAAACAACAACCCAAAACTTGAAGCCAGAATAGCAAATGACTCTACAGCATCTGCATAATTTCCAGGAGAGCTGATATAAGCAGGAATGAACGCCAGCCAGACTGCACAGAAGATCAACATACTAAAAGTGATAAACTTTGCCTCGTTGAAGTTGCCTGGTAACTTCCGGGCCAGAAAAGCCAGTAAAAAACACAGACAAGCCTGTAGGCCAATGTATCCCAGAACACACCAAAATGCCAGACTGGAGCCTACACTGCATTCTAATATGATTTTTGAGTGTTCATATTGTGTGTTTCTGGATGGATATGGAGGAGCATCGATGAGCCAAGCAGCACAGATCACCAGTTGACCTAAGGTGCAGGAGAAGATAATGGCTCTTTGTTGTTTGGGCCCCAGCCACTTCATGATGTTGTTTCCTGGTTTTGTAGCAGTGAAAGCAGCCAACACCACGAGAGTCTTCCCAAAGATACATGAGATACAAAGGGAAAAGGTGATGCTAAACGCAGTGTGACGCAGTTTACAGGACCAAGGTGTTGGTTCTCCAATGAACACCAGGGAACAAAGGAAACATGGAGTCAGTGAGATTAGGATGAAGAAGCTTAGTTCAGAGTTGTTAATGCGGACAATGGCTGTGTTTCTATGACGGACAAAGACTATGAGGACAGCTACAGTGATGCAGGCACCCACGATGGAGATCACTGTGAGGATTATTCCTAAAGTATTATAAGCCAGGAACTCCACTTTCTTGGGGATGCAGTCTGTTCGATTTTGATTTGACCAGAAGTCTTCAGGACAAGATGTGCAATCTATTGAATCTAAAGAACAAGAAAAACTATGTCAGTGAACTGAGAATTTCACTTGGAGCTGCTTTGTTTCTTTAGTTTTAAGCCTACTTGTCTCATTACTAATTTTGCCACTGTCACATGGTACACAGTCAAAGCAGCAGACAAGCTCCCCACGACGGACAGCCTTCCGGAAACCTGGAAGACAGCTGACACTGCAAACAGACAACGGTACCTACAGGGAATATACACACAATATACACACAGCTTTTGGCCTTCGACGTGCTGGAATGTTTAATGTATTAACCCTCTCATGCATCGTTTAACATTTCAAATAATTGCTCCTAATTAGCTGTATAGCACCACAACAACCAAAATGTATACACACATTGACTGATTCATATATATATATATATATATATATATATAGTCAAACTTCTCACAAAATCTACAAAAATAGACTAAAACACAAAAAATGTGGCAAAAAAATATACAAAACATGCTAAAATCTACTACCCCCCTCCAATCAAACCTAAAAAAAAGGATGAAAAATTCCAAACATATTCAAAAATGTTTTTATAATACAACCCCCCCAGAAAAAATGCAATAAAATATCCAAAACATATGCACAAATATTAATATACATGCAATTAAAATGTTTCCTCAACAGTTTCAACACAACTGAACGCAACTGTTCTATTTAATTGCCTTAGAATTTTTAATCAGATTAATCATGACCATGGATTAATGTGTGTTAATAATGTCTTAATTTTTACAGACCTAAAAAATAAATGTATCTCCCCTCTTTCCTGCCTACCTGACTTACCTGAATCTCAACCTACAGAACTTCAACAGCTGACCTCTGATGAATGTAAAAACACAGTGTGAGCAGCTTGCCTCACTCTGATGGCCTGCCCATATTATCCTATCCTCCTGGATCACCAGCTCCTCTCCAGCAGCCTTGGTTCCATCAAACAAGCCCACATTAACAAACTCTAGGTTCCCCTGTGTGCCTCTCTGCCAGTTGATGACATCATAGTAGGGTATAGAGTCGCCTTTCAGGTCAAAGTTCACCTCTTCACCAGCAATGTTGAACGTCACCTCCTGGAGATAGTATTGGAGCTTCAAAGCAGATAATTTTAGTTAATATACATATTTTGTGTGTGTGGTTTTTTTTTTGTGAGAGTATACTTGTAATATAATAAAATTCACCTGCCATGGGTGTATGTTGTTCCTCTGAGCACATGACTTATTTAGGAAAGGCCCACTGTCTGATTGACAAAGAATCATGTTGTGCAGAGAATGGGCTATAGCATATACAGATTTATAGACATTATAAGCCACTCTAGGGCTAGATGTATTCATATAGGCTGAATGCTGCTCTAAAAGTAATTCATTTCCTGAACAGGGAGGCAACTGTGAACCAGGGACAGAAGAAGATACACAACCATACAGAGCTTCCCATAGTTCATGTACCAGCGGATTACTGGGGTAGGTTTCGGGGTTTACTGTCTGCAGGTAGTCACTCAGTTTGGGGATTTGGCCTTTTCTGATGCCAAAGCCAATCATGCCTCCTAGATAGGGGGAATACTCGCTCCCTGTGAAGACAGATGCTGTGATCCAGGCTTCACTCGCCACCCATTGGATCCCAGTGATGTTCTGTTCCATGTAGTCTCTCAGGAAAGGAGTCATCTCCCCTTCAGCTGAAAACACAACCACCACTTTTGCTGCAGAGCTGCGCATGACCTTTATTAAGAGACAATGAATGAGGGCAGAATTAAGGGGAAAAAAAGAGCAGAAGGAAACAAAGTTAAAGTAGAATGCAGCAGAATAACACAATAATCTTAAAAAAAAACAAACACTAACAGCACATAACATAATAACGGCTCATAATGTAATAATGGTTAATAATGTAGCAACTTAAATGTAATGAAAAGGTATAATGTATTAATCAACTGATAATGTCATAAAATCATGAGAGTATAATGTAAAAATGCAATAATGTCTTTGCGCATTATAAAATAATTTAATTACATTTTATTTATAGAGCCCCAAATCACAACAATGTCATCTCACAGGGCTTTACAAAATTAATGAATTATTAATAATGTGCAGTAATAACTTATTACATTATGAACTCAGCTATATAGCAACTGATAATGTCATGAAAGCTCATAATGTAACAATGGTTTATACTGTGACAAAAGTTGCATTATCACCTTTTTTTTTAACCTTTGCCATTACTGCAAGGTGACAGGGTAACTATGGTTAAGTAATGCTTTTAAAGCAATCCTAAAGTTTATTAAGGTCTCAGCTGGTCATTCAATTTATAATTATTCGGTTATGAGTTGCTACAAACACACCAATGCTTCACACAAGGACTTAATGTCAGTGGTGTTGAAGTGTTGAAATACAACCTCGATAAGCTGTAAAATGTACCTGCATGATCTCCAACGCTCTTTGACGATTGTAGAGCAGAGGGATCATTTCTTGGTATGCTACACACACTTTTGTCCCCTGTAATTCCCTTAGTAAACCTTGCACAGCAAAGCGTCCATATTCATGATCCCCTCTCACCAGCCCCACCCATGTCCAGTCAAAACGGACCAGCAGCTGGGCAATGGCTTTAACCTGACATTAAAAAAATAAAAAAAGTATCCGTTTACCAGCTCTTGTAACAGATATGTGAAAAAAATCTGTCTATCTGATATCATAATCTAATACAATTACAGTAATTACAAAGAGATGTCACCTGATAGTCATCATTAGGGATTACTCTGAAGAAGTTGGGATATTTTCGCCTGTCAGTAAAACAGGCACATGATGAAAAATAACTTATCTGAAAGGAGACGACAAAGTAACAGAAAGAAAATAATGTAATTACAAGCTGTAATGACATTTTTTTTCTTGTAGTTTTTAATGGGAGTAGAGTACTCACCATTGGGATTTTGAATGGCTGTAGGATTCTTGACACCACTATGGACTGAGCAGATCCAGATTCCCCAATTATAGCAAGAAGAGGAGAGGGACCAGTGCACATTGGATAGTTATCCTCCCCAACTCCATTCAGCACAGCCAGAGCAGCCCTCTGGCCTGTCAGTGGATACGCACATGAATCAAATATTTTATAACCAAGCGTATAATTGGGCAACAGCTCTGTATTTTGATTTATCTCCTCCACTGCCAGCCTCATAGTCTGAGCCCAGCGAAAAGCCCTGGGGTCGAAACTACAGGAGCAGAAGCATGTATGTAATACACCAGACAGTATGAAAACAGAAATATCAGCATGTCACAAAGGTTTCTGTAGGTTTTCATATGTACTTATTCAGCTTCTACTCTTTCCATTGAAAGTGAAGTAACTCACCCATTGCATTTCACTGGTGGTGGTCTGTAGGTGGAGTTAAGGTCTGGCATCTCCTGGTTGTAGTGAAGTGGGAAAATACCACCAATTAAAAAATCACCCTTGGCTGCAAAGCTCGGTTCAAAGTTGTTTTGCAGAACGCACCGTCTGGCTGCAGGTTGAGCAGAAAGTGTAAAGTGGGAAATTAAGATGTAAGACAAAGTCAGAACACAGTCAGAATAAAAGGAAGGTGGAGTCATGTTGTTGGAGTCATGTCATGTTACACATCACCAAAGAGAAGTAGAGTGTGTGAGGGAAGTTATATACTTTTTATGATCGTCTTAACTATGCATCTCATTAATGACAACCTGTTGTTGGATTGGACGTCTGCTGACGTGTTAGGTAAAATAACTATTGAATAAGTGGTGCCAGGCATAACAAACCCCACCCCTTGCAGAAGTTTTTGTTCTTAATGGACATCTCCCTCTCAAAATGTGCCCTAGTAATCCACTGGTTTGACCTTTCAAGGTCAAAAATCATGGTGCCATTTTGAAGCCCATACTTGGTTTCCTATCTGCCAATAATAACTAATAGTAACAGTAACACTTTACTTGACAGGTGAGTTCATAACACATTTATAAGACCTTTCATAAACTGCACATAAAGCATTCATGACTGTTTCATGAGACATTCATACCAAACCTGTCATGAATGTAGAAGACAGAATGATGACAACTTTTCAAAATAAAAGTCAAACCATCGCAAAGCACTGCTTCTTTCAACAGTGCTGTCATCTTTCAAAAGTGTAAAATGTACAATGTTATGATCCTCTTTGAACTATCTCAGTGTTGAAATCGCATCGAACGTTCTGAGGAGAATGTCCTGAGCATCGTCCCGCCCACCGTTTGTCCGGCCATTCCAATCTAGCATCGACCTTTCACCAACCACATATATTCCCCAGATTTAAAGAAAAAAAAAAAAAAAAAAAACATTTGGCACTTTTCCCTTTTTTTGTGGGACTCCAGAGAACACACCCATGACCACACCTCTCCATTCCCACCCACTCCAGCAACAGGCTGTCAAATAATGTCCCATGCCTCAGTGCTTTGCGATTATTGGACTTTTATTTTGAAAATTTGTCGTCATTCTGTCTTCCACATTCATGAAAGGTTTGGTATGAATGTCTCATGAAACAGTCATGAATGCTTTATGTGCAGTTTATGAAAGCTGCTATGAATGTGTTATGAACTCATCCATCAAGTAAAATGTTACCATAGTAACTAAGTTTTTATCTCCACTGTTTTTTCCATTATTGTCCATTTTAGTTTTTTAGGTATTGAGCGAGTGACCCCTGACCTTTTGGATCAATAATAGGTCAGAATCTATACACACAAGATGCACAATTGAAAGACTAGCATTTTGGTGCCCATTGGATGTCTATAAGATGAGTAGATGAAAAGTTAGATCCAGAATTTTATTTTGACCTATATTGTGACCTTGACCTTTGACCTAGAGTGTTCAATTTTATCCTTTGAGGTTCTGATGTCAATGCACATCAACAGTGAGAGCAAAAAAGAAATTGAATATACAGGAATGAAAAGGACATTTCTGAGTTATCGCTTATCATTGTGGAAACACATTTTGGTGACCTTGACCTTTGACCTACATTCACCAAAATGTAATGAGATCTATTCTTGCACCTTTCTTGAAAAGTTAATGAAATTGGTCCAGTAGTTTTTTGTGAAAAGTTGCAGCCAACCAGACAATAATAACATTCACATCTGTCTGTTCTGTACATAGAACCAGTATTTTGTTGGCATTAGCTAACCCCATTTATAAGCTAAAGGGTCAAATAATAATAAATAATATACTTTTTTTAAATGGAAAATACTCCTTTAAATAAAGACATGAGCAATCACAAATGTTTTTTATTAGAATTATGATTATAACAATAAAAAAATGAGAATAAATATATCAGTGACCAATCCTTTTATTTTCAAATTTTATATAAACTTTATGTAAATCTAGTGTATTCACTATATCTAAGGATCTTAAGACACCCCCTTTAGTGACATCAGTAATCACCACGTAATCCCCTCAGGTCTCTTTGATTTGTCTATATATGACAGCTTGAAGTGAATGCAACAAGGTGAAGGGCTGATATGTCTCGAATTGTATGTGATAGGAAACAGTACATGAATAGCACTACTTGCAACATACTGCAGTAACCTATTTAATTCTACAGAGCTGATGCTTGTTTTGATGTCGTTGGTCAAAATGACATTACTTGTTACCACACTCCTAATGTTGTTTAGTGTGTATGTGGGTGAACTGGGCTCAGCTGCTGCTGTGGATACCTGTGTTTTCTTGGGGGATGAGAAAACAAACAGTCTGTATGAAAATGGAGACATCGTTATCGGGGGTTTATTCCCTCTACATTACAGTCCAGAACCTTCTCTTCCAACATTCAAAACAAAACCAACACTTAGTACATATAAATAGTAAGTTCATATTTATATGTATTTATGTGTGATGTGCATGCATTAATGTTGCAAATATTGTTATGAGACTTGGTATGTGATGTTTTTATTCATGCTGATGAAATATTTTTTTACTTGTCCAGTTTTAACTCTCGTGCTTTGCGCTGGATGCAGACCATGGCTTTTGCCATAAAGGAGATCAATGAGCGCTCTGACCTCCTCCCACGGCTCAGACTGGGCTTTGATATCCGTGACAGCTGCGATGTTACATCAGTTTCTCTGAGAGCTTCTTTACTCCTGGTGAATGGACACCCAGAGAAATCCACAGTTGATGCTGCAGATGGAGGCAAAGGTCTGAGGAGTGTCTCCAATGTCTCTTATTTGGGCTGTGCTGATGTTCACAGGACTGTGTCAGCAGTGATCATAGGAGATGCTGCTTCTGGGGTATCAATGGCTCTGCTCAGAAGTCTGGGTTCTTTCCAAATCCCCTTGGTGAGATCACTACAAACCATTTTTTCTTTTGCTTAAGATTGTATTTTTCATCCTTTATTAACTTCATGTCATCTCATTTATTGATTCATTCCAATCTATGTGATTGAAAAGGATCAGGATTAATAGAATTTATTATAATCCCTGCCCCTTTCTTGAAACATCTTCTTACATCAGATAAGTTGCTGTCACAGCTTTTACAATAAACAATTTTCATGACAGGCAATAAAATAATGAAACAAATATAACAAATACAATGAAAGAAATCCAAAATACAGAAGTAAAATTATCCCATTACCTATTTTTTTTATAAAGCTTCTCTGTTCTCTTCCTATACAACTTCTTAAACTGAAAAACATTTATACTTTTCTTCTCATCCATTGACAAAGAATTCCACTCCTTAACGCCCACCAATGCTTTTAAAAAACTGCAATATTGTAAATTTGGTTTCTAAAAAAGTTTAAATTTGTGCATTAATTAATATATAAAGTTCCCTTTGGTTTTTCCCACTGAATGCTTGGCTTTCATGCACAAACTGATCTATTCGTGTAAAGTGAAGCACATATACTGCATCGTTGAACTCTTACAAAGCAACAATGAAATGTGATACTTGCTTAGGAGCCTTTTCATCCAGCAAATTCTCCAGAGGATTAACTATTATTTGCTATAACACTAGGTGAGTTATTTTGCATCGTGCAGCTGTCTGAGTAACCAAAGGGAGTTCCCATCATTCATGCGCACCATGCCCAGTGATGCCTTTCAGATCCGGGCCCTGGTCCAACTGGTTAGCTACTTTGGATGGACGTGGGTGGGAGTCATCGGGCTGGAGTCTGACTACGCTCGATTTGCCATCCAACTCTTCCTCCAGGAGTCAGTCCAGTATGGTGTGTGTGCTGCCTACACACACTTCTACCCTGTATCACTGAATCAACAGGCCCTGGATGAACTCCTTGATGTCATTCAGGTATAAAGCTCTATACAATTATACATAGATTAACTTAGCTCACAATTTGTCGTGCATGGGTATATATCACAATGTAGACTATGCTGGAGTAAAAGGTTAACACAATAACCTGAAAATATCTTACATGATTCATTGGATCATTCTTTTTCATGACTTTATCAAGGTATTGGAAATATGTAGTCATTATTTTCAGTGTTTTAATTAGTGATGCAAAAAAAAAAAAAAAAATATATATATATATATATATATATATATATATATATATATATATATATATCACTATATTCTCCCAAACAAAATTGAATTATTCTTAATAGATGGAACTGATTTTTCAATTCATGTTTTCAATTGTTCTGAATGTTAAATATCACATATGGTGAGAGGGTAAAAACAATATTTACCCTCTTCTCAAATTTGAGATTGTTATTTCTGTGTCCTTGACTCCATGACTGGACTGCTAATTTTCACTTGTTCCATTGGCAGATTTTTATTTATTTTTTGCTTAATTCAAGCAAAAAATACAATAAAATAAAAACAAATCTACGAATGGAACATGTGAAAATGATCTTGGTAAGATGTTTGTGATTGTATCTTATTTTAAATGTGATGACATATTTTGACTAGAAATGAAAAAAAAAATAGACTTGGTAAGACTTAGATTTTTGCAATGTGGGGAATCAGGTGCCAACCACAATTAAACATTCTCACCTCCAATCGACAGTAGTTACATATGAAATGTGACAACCTTTACTTGTTTGGTTGGAATGTGGTGCTGTATTTTAAAATTTGTCAAATAAGTGATCATATGAACTCATGATTAACCTTTAATTCTATTCACAATGTGGCATGATGCATCATTAGATGAGAAGGGACGTCCCACATTTTTTAATTTTACAGTTACTTTTTATTCACTATGAGACCATTTCAAATAACTAATAATTTCAGATTTGAAGAAAGCTTTCTTTTTTAACGTGGGTTCGATTGCCCAAAATATTTCAAGAAAAATTCTGCAAAGTTTTGACTGAAGATACAAAGATAATTATTTTTGTTCATTAAAGTTCATTAAATTGGAATTATTGTTTTTTTTTTTTAACTTTTCTATATTTAGACATCATCATCTAAGGTCATCATTAATTTCTGTAGTGAGTCTGAAATGCAGACAATTTTGCAAGAGATGAGACATCGTAATATCACGGGGCTGCAGTGGCTCGCCAGCGAGGCCTGGTCCACTGCATCATCATTGTGGGCAAAATTTGGTGATCTCCTGATGGGAACGCTGGGGTTCGCCATACGGAGGGCTGATGTGATACCGGGCCTGAAACAACATCTCATCAGTATCAGACCATCAAACATTCTTAAGTCAGCTTTCCTGACAGAGTTCTGGGAAGAAACTTTCAACTGTCAACTGAATGGATCAGTCAACACCCACTCCCACAGCGGTGACCCCTACCCAGACCGAAAGCCATGCAAAGGAACAGAAGACTTACTTGATGTTTACACTTCTTACTCTGATGTGACACAGCTAAGGGTGTCCTATAATGTGTACAAGGCTGTATATCTGGTGGCTCATGCTTTACAGGACATGAGCAACTGCATATCAGGACAGGGGCCTTTTTATAATGGAACCTGTGCAGACCCCAAAAGTTTTCAACCCTGGCAGGTGAGAGTGTGCCCAGACTCATTATTGTTGTATTACTGTACAAATCATATTTCATCTCTATATAATTTTTTTGGTTCCTCAGCTTATTTATTACATGAAACGTGCACAGTTTTCAGCACTGGGAGAAAAAGTCAGCTTTGACCAAAACGGAGACCCCGTCGCTTACTACGACCTCTTAAACTGGCAGAGGAAGTCAGATGGCTCAGTGTATCTGGCTAAAGTCGGTTTCTATGACGACTCATCACATGACGGACACAGCCTGGTCATAAATGACTCAGTCATTCAATGGCCTGTTGGGAAAAAGGTGTGTTCTCTGCAAACAGGCTTAAGACCGTGTTCTCCCCTCAGACTCTTGTATATTGTGTTAACCAACATATCAACAAAATTGTTCTTGTTATTTTGCAAAATGCTTTATCCTTAAACAAGCACACACTAAATGAATATAGGAGGATATTTAGTTTTTAAGTATAATGTTGTCAGATTAACTACATAAATTGCATTTTGGCTCATAAAATTAATCCAAAATTTTGATACCTGAATTTACTAGACCATAGAAAACACATGAGCTCTGAGATGTCTGTTTGAGATGCTCCTTTCATATATCTTACGGACCTGTTGCTAAGAAGTTGCCGTCAGATTAAAAAATTATTTTTGAATGACTGTCTTAAACTCTTAAAATGGTACATAACTCCAAATTTCTCAGATTTGTTTTCTTTGCACTATGACCTTTAGAATATGAATAATTTGTCATATTATTTTGCAAAGGTGTATTCTGTATTTAAAACCATATCACCTTAGTATCATCAACAGAGTTTACTTTCCATCACATTAAAAAACATTTAAAATTGCTCAAAAATTGATGGTGATGGGGGAGTTGAATTGTCACACATTTAAAACTACTCTACAGACATAATGCAATGGAAAGTTTGGAGCTGTTTGATTAAACTCTGCCTCTCAGGCTTCCCGGTCTGTGTGCAGCGACAGTTGTCCCCCAGGTTTCCGCATTGCCAGGAGAAAAGGGGAACCCATCTGCTGCTTTGACTGCGTCTCCTGTGCTGAGGGAGCAGTCAGCAATGAGACTGGTGTGATATGTCCTTTTGTGTCTTTTCAGGTAATACTCTGTTAAACTCCTTGCCTTTGGCTAAATATACTTTTTATATGATCTCCAATAGATTCTCTGGAGTGCTCCCGCTGCTCAGATGACACATGGCCCAATGAAAACAGAAATGTTTGCATCCCAAAGACTATGGAGTTCTTGTCTTATCATGAGTTGATGGGTATTGTACTTTGTGTTATATCTGTTCTTGGAGCTTGTATTTCTCTATCTGTTCTTGCTGTGTTTGTCATACATAAAGACACGCCGTTGGTTCGGGCCAACAATATGGAGCTGAGCTTTCTTCTATTGCTGTTCCTTTCTGTGTGTTTTCTTGTCGGCCTGTTGTTCATTGGTGAGCCCTCAGACTGGCTCTGCAGGATCAGGTATCCTGCATTTGGGATCAGTTTTGCCCTCTGCATTTCATGTCTCCTGGCCAAGACAATGGTGGTCTTAATGGCTTTTCGGTCCACGCTGCCAGGAAGTAACACCATGAAGTTGTTTGGACCAAAGCAACAGAGAGCAATTGTAATTTTAGCAACTGCTGTCCAGGTAGAAATCTCCTCCATGAGTCAATTACCTATAATTATGTTTCCCATCGGATGATTTGCAATATCCATCTTGTTTCTTTTTCTCCATTGTTCAGGTGATAATCTGTCTAATCTGGCTGCTCTCCAGTCCACCTCATGCCAACAACAACACACAGTACCACAGTTCGACCATCATCATGGAGTGTGTGACTGGTTCAGAGGTTGGCTTCTGGTGTGTGCTAGGATACATCGGTGTCTTAGCCAGCACCTGTTTCCTTGTTGCTTTTTTGGCCCGAAAACTCCCAGATAATTTCAATGAGGCAAAGTTCATCACCTTCAGCATGCTGATATTCTTTGCTGTGTGGATTACTTTTATTCCAGTATATGTGAGCACAGCTGGGAAATACACAGTAGCTGTCCACATTTTTGCTATTTTAGCCTCTGCTTTTGGTCTCCTTTTTTGCATTTTTGTTCCAAAATCCTACATCATCATTCTAAAGCCAGAAAAAAACACCAAGAAAAATATGATGCATTGATTAAAAAATGCAAGACTTTCATTAATTAATGTTAATAAGGATGTCATATAATTAAAATGAATAATGAAATAAAGGACTTTTTTTTTTAACAATGCTGCCTCTTCGAATTACTCAAACACAGTATTTATTACATCAGTATAGATAAATATAATAATGCATCAACATTTTCATTGTCGTAGTGTTGGGGAGGGTAAACGTCAGTAGTACTCGAGTCCGGTCTTGGACTGAAGTCCAGTATTTTATGGTCTCAGACTTGCTGGTATTTGACTTGGACTTGTCTCGGTCTTGGCCACTGGTCTTGCCAAACGTGGTTCTCGGTCTCGCCAGAATCCAAGCGTCTTTATTTTGTTACAAAATTCAAGGGAACAGGTATTGTTCATCTGGGTAGGTTAACTGCAGAGCTAGTCAGTTCTTAGCCCGTTAAGCTAGGCTATGTTTTATGTTACTGTTCACATTCGCTAACATAACATAAGATAAACCAAGATAATGTGTTTTTGGACATAGTTATCATCACTTACTATATGTCTGGTATTACTGGTTTCATGGGATATATTTGTGGTTGTGTGATACTGTACTAGTGTTAGGGTAGCAGCTACATAAACGCTCAAACATTTACGTTAATGTTCACTTTATGGTAAAGCAAATGTGTGTGTGTACTCCATAAACACTTTATGCACTTTGTACGTAAATAAAAAGAACATATTTTAATAAAAAAATGATACAATATTGTTTTTCCAGTGAAGGCATAAACCAACCATAGGAGTAAACTGATCATTCTGGTCTGTCTGGACTAAAGCTATATTGTAATTTAGTTGCTCAAATGCTCAGTACTAGTAACTTGTAGGTATCAACTGATATCATTCTGTTTTCTTTATATTAGATTATGTGATATCAAGGGGAGTATTATACTTGACTACCGGAAGTAGAACCAACTTCCGGTAACAAATAAAAGTCCTGGCCTTTTATACAAGTAACACAAATGTTTTGGAAATGGCAGAGGGTTTCTGAAGTACAACCCTCCAATTTAAAAAAGGGTGTGAGTGTGTGCGTGTTTATACGTGTTTTAATGTGAACAAAAAACAGTGGTGATTTTTTTATTTTATTTTATTTTTTTTTTTGGGGGGGGGGGGTAAGACCACTTTACCACGATTCAATGATCACTTCATAGAGTAAACACTTATTTAGAAAATTAAAGGTTAATGGAGGAAAAGTATCATTATTAATATTTTATCTGCTTTACTCATTTCATACAATTTTTATTCATGTCAGTTTCAGAAACGTGTTTCCTCCTGCACAGTCACTTTAGATTTTATAAATTTTTACATTCTTATTTTTAATTCTGGACCATATACATGGTCAAATTGATTCAGCTATTTTTATATTCTTCCTTTTTTATGATGCTTTAAAAATACATGATTAGGATATTGGTTCTGTTTATCCATTTCATTTCATTGTTGACTGTGTTTTTACCTTGTATGACAAATGAGCCACTCTGAATAAAAAAACATTTAATTAAATACAAGCATATTCATGAAGAAACACTTTTCATTGTGTAGGTTACATATTTTTTCATGATTACAAATTATTTTATACATTTAAATAATTAAATGACAACATCAACCAACAATATTACTGTCATTATGACGTGTAAATCAATTTACAATATTTTCACACTTTGGATAAAGTAGAGATATTGCTTTATTTCCACTCCTTTTAAAGTACTGGATAACAACATAAAATTCACTTAAGTCACTAAATGTATTACAATTCAATTTTTCCCATGACATGCTTCTTGGTATTGTTCTCTGGCTTGATGAGAATAATATAACATTTAGGTGCAAAGATGCTAATTAATAAACTGAATGCTGAAGATAAAATTGCAAAGGTCTCAACAGCTGCAGTAAACTTCCCAGGAGAGCTAACATATGCAGGGATAAAGGTGATCCACACTGCACAAAATATCAACATGCTGAAGGTGATGAACTTTGCTTCATTAAAATTATCAGGCAGCTTTCGAGCTAAAAATGCTAGACCTAAACATATTATTGCAAGAATTCCTATATACCCCAGCACAGCATAAAATGCAGCTTCAGAGCCAGTGTTACACTCTAAAACAATTTTTTTATTGCTATATCTGAAAACCATGTCTGGGAATGGAGGGTTCAACGTAAGCCACAGGACACATATTACTACCTGTATCAATGTGCAAGAGCAAACTATGATCCTTTGCTGTGCCGGTCCAAACTTTCCTGCTGCCTTACTGTCAGGAAATCTGGCTTTGAAAGCTGTTACAACAACAATAGTTTTTCCTAATACACAAGAAATGCAAAGTGCAAATGTGATTCCGAAAGCTGTGTGCCTTAGCATGCAAGTCCACACTGTGGGCCTGCCAATGAAAGTGAGGGGACAGAGAAAACACAAACACAGTGAAAATAACAAGAAGCAGCTCAGCTCTGAGTTACTGGCTTTAATCACAGGGGTTCCTCTGTAGCGGATGAAAACCACCATCGTAGCCAAGGAGAGAGATGTTCCCAGCAGGGATACGAAAGTGATAGCAACACCCATTGGCTCAAGATATGTCAGGAACTCAACTGTTTTGGGAATGCACTCATCTTTTTTGTCATTAGACCAGTATTCTTGGGGACAGGATGTGCAATCTGCTGCTCCTGTTAAACATGAATAGAACATTTGTACAAATACAATATTTTTTATCTGAAAATCTGTTTTGCAGGTAAAAAAAAAATGCACATAATCCATAATTTGACTATGTACATAATTCAGTATTAATGAAAATAATATTTTAATATTGTGATATGTATGATGTATGTCACAATAACAGATCTTTAGTTGTGTGTTACACATGTCTGTGCTACCTGTTGAATTAGCAATAGTTCCATCAGCACATGAGATACAGTCAAAGCAACATGTGGGTCTTCCTTTAATTTGAGCTTTTCTTGTTCCTATTGGACAAACATTAGAGCACACTGATGTCGGGAGCTGAGGGAGGGAAAAAGTAACATCAGTGCACTGATATTCAGGTCACGTGACATTTAAAAAGTAATTCATCACCTATTATGGTTTTACATTAGACTTTGTATGGCGGTTACCTTGGCCAGATCTTCCTTACAAAGGACATTTCTGATTTCAATGGGACTTGTTGGTTAAAAATATATAAAAATATATCTAATATATATTAGAAATTACCATTTGTCCTGTTCGCCACACTATCTCTTCCTCCTGGATGCTGAGCTCATATTCCCCATCGTCAGAAGAGGTGAAATGACCCACTGTGACATGTTGCACATGTCCGTCTATCATCTGCCAGTTAATAATGTCATATGAGGCAGGGGGGTTCCCATTCTTATCAAAGAATACAGAATCTCCAAAATGATTGGTGAACTTCACTCTTTGCAGGTTATCAGTTACCTAAAATAGTAAAATATGTTAAAATATTTGCTGTACATGTTCCAACATAAACTATGTACAGATTATTCTCATGTTGTTGTACTTCATACCTTCCTGGGATGAATTTCTGATATGTTCAAACATGGAGTTATTGATTTTTCTCCTACTGGTCGACAGAATATTAGTTCATGTAGGGCATGTGCAATAGCATATACTGCCTTATACACATTATATGACACTCTGAGCTGTGTCACATTGAAAAACACATCTGTGGAATATTTTAATGTCTCATTCCCCGTGCATGTTTCCTTTGTTGTCTCAAATTCTGTGCTTTCCTCAGGGAGAGCAGGTGTGCATCCAAGCATAATCTCCCAAAAATCCCTCAGAAAGGCTGCTTTTGGATCAGCATATGGGTTAATGCCTGTAAGGAAAGGTTGTAGGTTTGGGATTGTCATTTTCTGCACAACAAATCCCAGTGCTCCTCCAAAAGCCTTGTACATTTCAGGTGTGGAGGGGCGTGCAGCTGTTATCCAGGCCTCGCTGGCAATCCACTGAATCCCTGTAATGTTCTGTTTCACTACTTCTTTCATTAAAGGATAAAAGTCACCCTCTGGAACAAAAGCCAGAATGACTTTCACTGTTGACATCTTGATCATTTCAACAACATCAAGAATTTTATCCATTGTGTATGTCCTCAGAACAGTCCCAACAAATGCAATGCAAACACCAAGCTTTTTAACTTCTTCAGTGAAGGCCAGGATCCCATTCCGCCCATAATCATTATCTGACTGTATGGCCCCGATCCACTGCCAGTCAAAACGTTTGACCAGAGCTGCCAAGGCTTTTGCCTGGAAATAATCACTTGGGATTGTTCGGAAAAAAGTAGGATATTTAGCCCTGTCACTGAGGCAGGCACATGTTGAGAAATAACTTACCTGTAAGACAAACAGCAAGAAAATTTAATCCCAAATGCAACATAAATACACAAGAATGAATGAAAAAAATTTAATGTTTTGCTTACAATGGGCATGTGAAATGGTCCGAGAGTTCCAGCCACAGCTAATGATTGGGACGATCCTGACTCTGCGATGAGGGCAGATATGGCAGGAGGACACAGGGAGGTCGAGTCAGTCTCCTTTGGTGTACTTGCCAGTGTTAGAGCAGCACGTAAAGTATTTGTAGGAGATGCACAAGAGTTAAGGATCCTGTAGCCGAGGGAAATGTTTGGTAGGATTGCAGGGTCATTATTGATCTCTTCAATTGCAAAGATCATCACTTGTGTCCAACGAAAGGCTCGCAAATCAAACCTGAATTATTGTGATTAAAATAGGCTGTAAATGATCTCCTGTACATTAATATACAAAGTGAAAGTGTACAGTAAGAGTAAGATGACATGACATGTAAAACTCACCCTGCACACTTCACTCCAGGTGGATCACTCTCATATGAAGATGTTTTGCTTACGTCTTTAATAAAAACTGGAAAAATCCCCCCAATCATTATGTCTCCCCGTTTAAAAAGACTTGGCATGTCAAATGTGCCAAACAGTTTACAGCTAGAAACTGCATTCACATAAACAATAGACAATGAAAACAAAATTGCTCTCTTCAGCTCGTGCATGTTTGCTCATTATTTCACAAGAGAGATGAGTAACTGGCTTTTATAACAACTGTGATGGATAGAGTTGCTCCCTAAAAAAGAAGGTTTATTAATTTCCCAAAGGGCGTAGCAATCTTAGATTGGTAACTTGGAATGGTTACTGCAGATGTCATATAGAACCTTATGTTTGACAAATTCTTCATAAAATGTGGATTTTGGTTTAATAATTTTGACTTAAATAGCTGAGATAGCAAAATATTTGAGCTACAAATCAATCAACTGTTTATGAAAGGTAATAGAGAAAGAGCATTTTCTACACTGGTTGCATATTTGGTTGCAAATGCCTGATAAAAGTTTTAGTCAAGTATTAGTAAGTTAAGTATTTTGTTTCCTTAGAAACAAAGAGACTGGGGCAATTATTTTAGGGTAGTGATTATATGCTTTTTGAGAGTGAGTGATACTAATTATATTTGTTTCATGTGATTTTTACATGTTCTTATTACTAGTAGTTGTAGTAGCAGTAGAACGAAGTAGTAGTAGTGATGGTAATATTAGTCGTAGCAGTAGTAGTGATAGTAGTACTGCGAGTGACGGGCGGCCGTGGTTCAGTGACAGGCGGCTGTGGTTCAGTTGGTAGAGTGGGTCGCCCTATGACCGAGAGGTTGGCGGTTTGCGTCCCAGCTCTGGCTGTCCACATGTTGAAGTGTCCATAGACACTGAACCCTGACTTAGGCCCCCAGTAGCGCTATATAAATGCAGTCCATTTACCATTTACCATTTAGTACCAGTAGTAGTAGTAGTAGTAGCAGTAGTGGTAGTAATGGTGGTAATACTGGTAGTAGTAGTGGTAGTAGTAGCAGCAGTAGCAGTAGTAGTAGTATTAATACTGGTAGTAGCAGTAGTAGGCATGGTAGTAGTAGTAGTAATAGCAGTAGTATTAGTAGTAGTAGTAAGAGCAGTAGTAGCAGTAGTATTAGAGGTAGCAGGAAGTAATATTCATAGCGGTAGTAGCAGCAGCAGTAGAGGTAGTAGTAGTAATAGTAGCAGTAGTAGTAGTAGTAGTAGTAGTAGTAGTAGTAGTAGTTAGGGTTGCCAACTCCCTGAAGCTGGAAAGAGGGACATTTTTTGGACGGGGGGTCTTCGGGGTCCTCCCCCAGAAAAATTTTGTGTTCCTTAGATGCAATTTCCTGCATTTTAATGCATTGAAAAGACGGACGTCTTGTCAACCTACCCATGCCAGAAATCCTGATGTTTTCTTATTCAGACCACAATCCTACTAATTTCAGGATAATTTTGTGAAATTAATTATGCATAAGCAAAACACTATCGTGTTTAAGTGTTAAATAAAGCAGCGTTCAATTTCACGGTGCAGTCCGCGCTATTTTGTCTAATTCACCTGTTGTTGCGGCGAAGAATGTGGAAATCTTGCTAGCTCCTTTGGCACGGCCTTTTTATGGCACTCTGCCTCTTCGTGGTGAGATAAGTCGTGCTCACCTCCGTGGCCAATCGAAATTTCACGGCGGCGCAAAGGACAAAATGCTCTCCTAGTGTCGGTTGTGGCTTTAGCCCAATATCTTTTTACCTCCCATGCTTTGTTGTAGCTGCAAAGCCTCTTTTTTTAGCCGGTGCCGGTTCGTCAATTTCTTAACTGACCTGAATAAACTTGACTACTACCGTCTCCCATAGCAACAGCTACACGTAAATTGATGTAGGCTATCACAGCTCCCTGATCAGAATGTGTCATCAAATACCACACTCCTATCATTGGACAAAATACTTGTAAACATTTTAATCAAATATGTGGTTTTAGCCTATCAAAAACCACTGTTCAGAATGTGTCATAAATCACCAATACATCATTGGACGATATGCTTCATAAACATTACATTTAAAAAAGCTGTCTAGACTGATTGAAATGCAGGACAGGAGTTGTTCTTCACGGGGCAAATAAAATACACCTCAATTTCGGGATGTCCCGGACAAATCGGGATGGTTGGCAACCCTAGTAGTAGTAGCAGTAGTAGTAGCAATAATAGTAGTGGTAGTAGTAGTAATAGAAGTAGCAGTAGCAGTAATAGTAGTGGTAGTAGTAGTAATAGTAGTAGTTGTAGCAGTAACAGGAGTAGTAGTAGCAGTAGTAGCAGTAGTAGGAGTAGTCGTAGTAGTAGTAGTAGTAGTGATATTAGTAGCAGTAGTAGTAATACTGGTAGTAGCAATAGTAGTAATACTGGTCGTAGCAGTAATAGTAGTAGTGGTGGAAGCAGTAGTAGTAGCAGTAATAGTAGTGGCAGTAATACTTGTAGTAGTAGCAGTATTATTATTATTATTATTATTAGCAGTAGTAGTAGTAGTAGTAGCAGTATTAATAGTAGCAGTATTAATAGTAGTAGTAGTAGTAGTAGTAGTAGTAGTAGTAATGGTAGTAGTAGCTTTGTGGGTGCACATGGAATGACAGGTCCTGTATTACAGCAGGAATGTTACGATGAATAGTTTAATATGAGGAGTTGATCAGGCCAGTGTTGATACTAGTTGATATAGAAAGTATGACGGAGACCACTGGTCAAAAATGATTACTAATATAACTGAATAAGAAAAATAATCTATCTGAAAACATAAATATTCCAACTTAAGTGTATGTATTATAAACATATTGTTCATTGCTATGTTCATTATTGAAGAGTTACATTCATGTTGGTTTATGCACTGTAGGTAAAGGGAGATGGGGCTTCGTATCCCTGCTTTGGACATTTCATTTGGGGCCGGAGATACATCGCTGTTGTGTTTGACATGGGTCACTGCAGTGTCATAATCAGGTTATCCCCTAACCCTAACATGGGTGAAATGCATACATGTACACAGATGAAATGCCCTCAAAATTGGAGTGCCTCGTGGGACATTGTCTTCAACTTTTAAGAAAAACATTTATGCTATGAACTGTGTTAATAGAGCGACTACCTATGCCTGTGCTGAATTCTAGAACTATTTCAATTAATAAAACTTACAAATACAACTGTACATCATTTTGGCCGTTCATTGTGAAAGTACAAATGTGTATATAAGCATTATTTGCATTCAGTATTTTATAGCATATTACTTCATCAGCTTTATATCCTTTAGAATTTATGTTGAATAAACTGAGTCAGTGCATTCACAATACTCAAGAATTACTTTATTGCCCCAAGTTATAAGGTGGAAAAAAATGTAATGAGTGGTGTTTTACAATATCTGTCAAACTAACCACTTCTAAAGATTTGTTAAAAACACACACACACAATTATAGATTAGAGAGTTCTGGCTTGGATTTTCACCTTCATGTGCTTTCTAGAGTTCTGTTCTGGTCTAAAAATGATAATATGGCATTTTGGAACAAATATGCATACTAGCAAACCGTAGCTGGAGGCCAGGATGGCAAATATTTCTACAGCTACAGTGAACTTCCCAGGAGAACTGACATATGCAGGGATGAAGGCGATCCAGACTGCACAAAATATCAACATGCTGAAGGTGATGAGTTTGGCTTCGTTGAAAGCATCAGGCAGTTTTCTAGCAAGAAAAGCAAGTATAAAACATAAGACAGCCAGAAATCCTATGTATCCTAAAACAGCCCAGAAACCTATGGCTGAACCCAGGGCACACTCGAGGATGATTTTGTCATTATAGTACATCATATTCATTTTTGGAAATGGAGGTTTAGTACATAACCAAAGAATGCAAATCAAAACCTGTACCAGAGTGAAGACAACAACACTGAGTCTCTGCTGAAGTGGGCCAAACCATTTCATCACATTACTACCTGGAAGTGTAGCCCTGAATGCCATTAACACCACTATAGTTTTACCAAGGACACAAGAGATGCAGAGGACAAAGGTGATGCCGAAAGCTGTGTGACGAAGCATGCAGGACCATTCAGATGGTTGGCCGATGAAGGTCAGAGAACATAGGAAACACAGTTTTAGTGAGAACAACAGCAGGAAACTCAGCTCAGAGTTGTTGGCTTTTACAATGGGGGTCTCTTTGTGTGTCAGAAAAATAACTGATATCAGAAGAGACAGAAATACCCCGATACAACTAAATGCTGTCAACACTGTCCCCATGATCTCTTTGTAGGAGAGGTACTCAGTAGGTTTTGGAAGGCATTGGTCCTTTTTCTCATTTGGCCAGAATTCAGGAGGACAAAACATGCAGTCTAGAGAATCTGTACGAGACATGGCATAGAAAGTTAATTAAACATACACTTTTTTGTTAACTCAATTTCATTCATCTTTGTAACAGTTCATATACCTGCATTCATTATGTTTTCTCACCTGTCTCATTACTGATCATTCCCTCTGGGCACTTGAAACAGTCAAAGCAGCACACCGGCTTATGCTTGTTTATGGCTTTACGAGTCCCCGGTGGGCAGGGTTCTCTGCACACAGACCTTGGCACCTAATCAGATGAAATACTACATCATGAAACACACTCATCTGTACATGTAAGACAGCAGCACAAATATAACATACCTTCTGACTGTCTCCACCCCATACTATCTTGGTGTCTAAAAGTTGAAATTTGTCTCCATCTGGTAATGAGGTATCATATGTACCTATGTTTACAATCTCAACCGAGCCATCGTCTTTCATCTGCCAGTTCACTAAATCGTAGTGGCCAAATGAATCTCCATTTTCATCAAAGAAAACTTTAGCTCCATTCGGTGTGGTAAAGTTCACATATTTAATGTGTTCCAGAACCTACGGAAAGATGATCCATATTCAGGGTTATGTGGCTTACAGTTGTAGAAAAAATACTTTTTGGACAGCCTTAAAATTTCACACAATCTCAAATGTTATAAATATTTTATATTATTATAATATATGAAATGTTTAAATCAGATATGATTAGATTTATGTCATAATAATAAAATAAAATACCAAAACTAAATTCTTGACAGTTTCAACATGTCATACCCTGGATGTGTTTCATTACTCTGCCAAGGAATGGTGGAGGTTATGTAATCATTGGGGTTTGTTAGTCTGTCTGTCTGTCTGTCTGTCTAGTTATCTCACTGAAACATCTGTTTTTTGCATTGACAGAACAGAGCACATGTACAAGTGAGTGTAACATTAACTTAAGAGTGATTCTCAGCAGAAAATACAACAGATGTATGGGGTGTCAAAAAAAAAAAATTTCCACCACAATATGTTAAATTTTCTTTTAAGTACTTTTAATCTAAAAAAAAATGTCTTTGCTGTTATGATAAAACTTACATGCTTAGGCTTAACTTCATCTTTGGTAACACAGGGCTTTCCTGTGGTGGGGTTGAATCCATTGCTACACTGCAAAAGCGCATGCAGTGCATACGCCACAGAGTACACAGATTTGTACACATTAATCTCAGTCCTGAAATGTGTCAGAGCTGTGTATTCACTGGAGATGGTCCTGAGGTCCTCTGTGCCGTTACACATAGCAGTAGTGTTAGAGGGAGTGAAGCTGCAGTCAAAGAACTGCTCCCACAAAGCTCTGACGGCGGCGCTCTGTGGTTCATCAGCTGGTTTCAGCTGGAGCAAATACTCTGTAAGACCTGGGATGGAGGCCTGTGGGAGGGCAAAACCCAACGCTCCCTGTAAAATCATCTTTCTTTCAACAGAAAACAGGTCTGTTTGTGTAATCCAAGCCTCGCTGCCAACCCACTGCTTTCCTGTGATGTTATAATCAATAATTTTTGAGAGGAATGATTTGGAGTAAGATAAAGACATGAATAACAGGACAACCTTAGCAGTGGACCCTGTCACTGTGTTTATAACTGTGTCCCATTCCTTGGTCTTGTAGAATGTCACAGCGTATTCAACGCATATGTCCTCTTCTATCGCTAACTGTATGAATTTATCTGTGCCTTCTTTTGAGTACAGTCCTGCAGAGTAAATAATCCCCACCCAACGCCAGTCGAAATATTTCATGAGCTGCACCAAGCCGAGGATTTGGAAGGTGTCACTTGGCACAGTTCGGTAAAATGTGGGATATAATCTTTTATCACTCAAACAAGCACAGGTTGAGAGATGGCTGATCTTGAAATAAAAAAAAAAAATACACATACATGGTTTAAAATACACACATAACTAAGCAGTTAAATAAATCAGTGTTTGCAAATATGCCTCACTTGTAGAATGGACAGAGTGCTGAGGATGAGGTTGATATCTTCACTGATTCCAGAGGATGAATGGCCTAGAAGAGCCTGGATCTGGCCTTCGCAGCTGGTCGCATTCCCTCCGTTTACAGCTTCTACAGCTGCTCGGATCAGGTTTTCACTCCCACAGCCATTGTACAGCCTGTAGCCTAGAGTCGCACCAGGAAGGAGTTTAGTGTTTCTGTTAATCTCCTCTACTGTAAATCTCACCGTCCGGACAAACCTCAGCTCCCTTTCATTCCACCTGCAATCACATATTGAATGATTTAGATGTACTGTACATATTAACACATTAGATTCCCGTGTATTTAAAGTAGTTAACTCACAAAGTATCTTCAATAAGTCAAACAACTTAGAGCAAATCAGAAAACTATAGAAATCGGTTATAACATATTGCATTCCAATTACAAAACATCATGTGTAGACCATATTTTGTTCTAATTATATAATGCTTACGGTTTTCTTCAACTGCTTAATTCTAACATTTCACACATTTTACACCTTCTCACTTACTTTGTGCAGTATGCATATGGCAGAGATTGATAGTCGTCGTCGACAAGCGTGCGAGTGCTGCTTATAGAGAAGACGCCCCCTATGATAAGATCACCTTCTTTTGAAAACTCCATTGACCCCGTCTGCCCGATCACTCTACATGTTTGAGTTTCTGATTTTGTCCCTAGCAGTAAAGTCAGTAAAATAACAGTGATCCAACCCATCACTACCACCTTTCCTGTCTCTGCAGCAGCTCTGGCCTTGGGGGATGACCTTTATAGCTTTGTTTCTCAGATCAGTCCATCATCAGCAGCCAACATGCAATTCTCAAAAGATTATTTTCTTTTCATGCCTCGCTGCATCACCTCACTTTGAAGAAAAACACATAGAAGACAATCTTTCCTGTAGTCATTATTGGTGAGTGTTATTCACCAAGACTCAATCTAATTATATATTATTATTTTGTAATTTATTTATTATATCACCAAAATGGAGTTTCTAGAATGTTATAACTAGGACAGATTTGGTTGAATATCTTATCCCTTGATAATCAATATAGTGGACCTAGAAGAACTCTATTGATTTCAGCTTCTCTGTGATTATTAGAAGTCATCCAAATGGGGGCGCTGCAGTTGTTTTTCTACATAAATCAAGCCATAATAAATTGATTGAAATTCAATTTAGCTTCATATGGATGTTTTTTTTTTTTTACCAGTTTTTTCTATCATATGGTGTAATTTTCATTCACTAGGTAGAGTTTTGTGTGGGGAAAATGCTTCTCTAATTATTATTCTGCCACTATCATTTCAATGTAGTTCAAATTAATTGCACTGGTCTACAATGCTTTTTTTTTTAGAAAGTATTTGCTTCAGACAATAAATGTGTTAAACCTATCATACTTTAATAAGATGAATCAGAAAACAAATGACAAAAGTGCTGGTTAGTTCATGTTTTTAATATATATATGATAGTGTGTTATTACACATATATGCTGATTACATGTGGATTTGTAAATATTCTCCTGAAAGCACCTGTAAAGTGAATGGATCATAATGTGCAGTAATTTTCAATCACTGGGTGAAGTTTTGTGAGGTATAAAAGGTTCTCTGACCATTTTTTCTCCCACTATCAGGTTGAAGTTCAAATCAGTTCAAATTTATTTATTTGTTTACAAATGGTTGGGAGACCTGTTAAAAATACATTTTTTGGACATTATTAACTAAATATTAGGCCATTTGTGCTCAAATTTAATTAATATTGATTGTTCAAAAAATATTGACATATTTTCTCTAATAATTTACTAACATTAGTCAGGCTGCCTCATGTGAACATGGTAACTACCCACCTGTTCCACCAACATAGGTGACCCCAAGAGGAAGCCCTATTGTTTTGGATATTGGACATTATGACTTCTCTAAATAATAAAAAACTAACAACTAACTAACTAACAAGATCTGACTGGTCTGTGTTTACACACCGAGGGAGAGAAAGAATAGCATGTTACTTGTCGACTCCTCCAAATTTAAGTCTACTTGTGCTACAGGAGTCAACTAGTTGATGTTTCTGTTAATGCCCTAATTTGTTCAACACGACCAACACCTGTTGATGCTCATATACTTTATAAATTAGACTTAAAAAAAAAAAAACATTTGAAAAGTGTCTTCAGTGATAATGAGTGACACAAACATATATTCCTTCCCATTAAGTAAAACAAATAAATAAATTGATAAATACATGAATAAGCTGCCTCATAATGTTTTTATATGGATAAGTATTTTTGCAAGTTAGAAAAAAATATTACAAGCATCACATTAGAACAAGAAACATTTCACATTCTATCCAGACACAAATTTTATGTTAAAGGAAAAAATAACTTTTAACGTTTGTATACCTCAACTGTCGAAAACAAATAAGTGACTAAAATAATGTTATCTGGTTTATTGCTGTGCTCTTTTATCTAACTTTGTATCACATTACAGTGTTTTATGTTGGCACTTATTTAAAATCTAAAATTAACACAAAGATATTTATTATCTGTATTGTTTTAAAGTATTTCTATTGTCAGTACTGTATTTTTTTTCTTTCCTTGAACCATTACAACACACTATTACCAGCTGCCGTCCTCACTGTACATAATCATGACTAGAGAGAATCACTCCTTAGCATTTTCCCACCATTCCTCCTTCATTATTAAGGAATTAAAACAAGTTCACAAGAAATTACACAAACAATGTTTATTACAAATCAATCACCAATATAAACACCATTAAACTTTCTACATTGTGTTTAACATAAAGATCAAATTAATGATTCAACATAACATATACCTATAACACATCAGAGTTTTTTTTCCCCTTTTTTTGGTTTAATCTAAAGTAGACTGATTGGAAAATATATAAATTATACAGCAGAGGTTATAACAAAATTCCAAGGTAGTGGTTAAAAATCTCACATACTAAAATGACTCTTATCTTATGTAAAATAGTCAACTTCATTCATGTTTTTCAGTATTTGTTTTACATCATCCAATGTAGTTTGAGTTCTTTTTTTTTTTTTTTTTTTTACTTTATCATATTAAATTGATACCTTTTATCAAGACTAGAACACACTTTAATTAAGCTGTATATAACAAATGGACTCATTCTATTTGTATTGTTACTTATTAGAGGAAGTAAAACTATATTATAGTGTTTTATATTTGTTGTAATGTTTCTTTTTTACTCAGGTTCAAATCCAAACTGCACAAAATGTGACTCATAAAGTGAAACAGAGAACTGGTCTAAATCACTATATTTATCTTAATAACTAGTCTACACTTTGTCGGTATCCTTGAGTACTGCAGACAGATTATTAGTTGCATACTCTTAAACAAGAGTTTTATATTCTTACATGGAAACACAGAGCTGAAAGTGACAGCGAGAAGCAACACAAGAACAGGCAGAGCTGGGGAAGGGTGCTTTGGGGAACTAGATAATTTAATGATGTGATGCGCAGCCCGAAAGACAACTAACAAATGTGTAGTTCTCCTCAGAATACAAAGATAGACCCTGACAGTGACATCACACCACTGAGAATGCTGATGGAAGGTGACTGGGGTTAAAACAAAATGTATGATGAAGGCAAAAAGCAACACAATGCTGCCGACAAGAACAGGAGTGACAGTATCTGGAGATATTGTCACTTTGGTCATGTAGATTCCTAGTAGCAGCAGAGAGGCTATTGTGGTTTTTCCAACCCATCTGCTGGAGTCTGTAGGCCAGACACTCTTTACACCTTCTGGAAACAAAATAAATACAATACAATTTGACACAAGTTCAAATTAATGAATTAATGTTTTTCTGTTTAAAGGATTTCAACACGAGACCCTTTAATTTATTCCTTGTCGTTACCTTTGTGAGTTCCTCTCAAAAAATATGTTGCAACATTTAACAGCATCTGCATTAAACAAAGAAAAACCAAGTGATGAAAATCTGCAAATGGTGATAAAGGAGATAACATTTGCTTTGAGATGGCATAAATTATGGAAATATATATATATATATATATATATATATATATATATATATATACATATTTGTGTGTGTGTTCATAATGTAAGGCCAGAAGCACAAAATTATTTAATGATAAGAGGCATATTATAGTATATAGTATATATATGTTTCAACAAGGAAGAATATTATTAATGTTTTTTAAAGAAGTGGTGGTCTTCTCACTCATTTTTGAATATGTATTATGCATCATATCTTGTGTTTAAATGTTTTATTTGTATTCTCCTGGTTTGACATTCATATTGAAAATAAATATATTAATCAATCAGACCCTTTTCTGTATGTGTTGTCCTCTGATTTTGTCAGTCATTTGTATATTAATAAACATTTTAATTCTGTGTGTTTTTCCAAAAGCAGACATTTGATAGTGATTCGGAAAAAACACAGTTCCACACAATGAATATAAAATTGTCAAATAATTCCTGAATTACTGTGTGTAGTTGTTTCAGCAACTGGTTAACTGTTGAGTTACATCAAATATGCACATTTGTCTTCACAACATTCATTCATACTGTATGTACTAAATAAAAAGCATTAATTAAACTTCAATTACTGCTGTCTTTTAATACATTTTCCACACCACTGAAGAACATTATTGTAATATAAATTACACCGTGTCTCAGTGTTGAGGCAGAACTAATGCACCACACTTGTACTTACAAACCTGAACACAGCAGATGTTGACAAATGCTGGTTTGGAGTCCTCTGAGTACTTCAGGGTGACTTTGGACATGATACAAATAATACATTCTGGAAATGTAATTTCTCTGTACAGAACACCTGTATCCTTGAGGCTGAATGCATGAATGCAGTCACAGTCCTTTTTGTTCTGGTCCAGAAGAAGGAGCATGGTGTTAGAGCAGAGTGCTGACCTCAGAACAGATAAGATGTAATAGATGTAACATGTGCTATGAGCTGCACTATCATCCTTTACCTGCATGAAGAAAAAAAAACATACAAACACATAAGATCATGTTGGCTTTTCCAATACTAACATCAACTTCAGAGCAGACTCCTGTCATCTAACTTTACAACTCACCTTTACCTTAAACAACAACCTGGTATCACACAGAAAATACACAAACAGCTGCTGAATTTCATTTTTGTAGTCATGTCTGTTGTGTGTTTTTTCATTCACAGCCTCTTTTAGCATCTTCAGCAGCTTCATGGAGCCATTGCCAGGCATGCAAGAGAAGAATGCACTGATGCTCTGAATATCAACTGATGTGAAAATTCCCTCCACAGTCACTTCCATCTCAAGAGATCTAAAGAAATAAATTGACAAAACAGATAAATGGTTCTAAAAAAAAAAGCAAATATTGTTAGCATTTTATTTAATCCATAACTGACATGAACCTTCCATCTGCTCACATGAGGTGTGTTTAAAGAGCACAGAATGTAATTATACATAATAGACAAATTAAATCAAGTATTATTGACTTATAATAAGCTCCTCTTGAGATTGTCTAATCATTTTTTAAAGTGCTGCTCAATATGGTGTTTAGACCCCCATAATTTAGGCTGGTTCCCCACTGAGAAAACCATGAAATTACAGACTAATTATTGTTCAATGTGAGAACCCACACTAGAGTATGGTGTTCCTCCATTAAACAAACATGCTAATAAACAGAAAACAAATGGAGTTCATTGGGACAAAAATACATAGAATCCTACAATTATCAAAATATACTTACCTCTCATATGTCAGTTTTGTGTTGTCAGGAAGAACAGTGTATTTAGTTGAAGTATTTGAGGAGAACCCTTTAGTATCTTCATGGTGTACGTAACATTTGAGCTCAGTACACTGGTGCAGACAAAGCCATGTACCAGATGTCACCATCCAAGTGAGCAATGTTAAGAAGACAAATGTCTGTGTTGTCATCTCAGAGCCTCGCCTTTGGCACAGTCAGGCTTCTTGGAAGGATGTCTTTTAAACCTTTCTAGGTGATGCTCAGGTGTAGGAGGCAACCAACTTGGCCATTCCCTGATGTATGTATGAAAAATATTTGCATGTAACTAAAACACCTAAAGGATTTGGTAAGATCAATACAACATGATGACTGATCATGATTATTCATATTTATAGAGGATCTCTGAACCCATTCTGTGTCCAATAAACCATGTTCTTATATTTACATCTATATTTAACTATTTCAACAACATTAAACCAAAAAATAGTAGCACAGTAGATTTAGGCTATTGTTTCAGGCCATATGTAAAATGTCAGAAAAGTTGATGCAGAAAAATTGTTAACATATGTTGTATTTATTAACTGTTACATTATTAAAAGGTTTTATGGGTAAGACTCAGCTTTGTGGTAAATATTCATCTTTGTCGTCTTCTGCTTATCCGGGTCATGGGGGAAGCAGCCTCAGCAAAGGAGCCCAAACTTCCCTCACCCCAATTACTTCCGCCAGCTCCTCTGGGGGAAACTCAAGGCATTGCCAGGCTAACCAAGAGATATAATCGCTCCAGCATGTCCTGGGGTGGCCTCGAGGTCTCCTCCCGGATGGACATGCCCAGGATACCTCCCCAGAGAGGCATCCTCACCAGATGCCTGAGTCACCTCAGCTGGCTCCTCTCGACACGGAGGAGCAACGGCTCGACTCCAAGCCCCTCCTGGATGTCTGAGCTTCTCACCCTATCTCTGAGGCTGAACCTGGCCACCCTGTGAAGGAAACTCATTTCGGCCGCTTGTACCTGTGACCTCATTCTTTCGGTCATGACCCAAAGCTGATGACTGTAGGTGAAGGTTGGAACATAGATCGAGCAGTAAATCAAGAACTTTACCTTAGCTCCTTCACCACAACAGATCTGTTTAGCACCCACAATACTGCAAATGCTGCCCCAATCCCTCTGTCGACCACCCATTCCATCCTTCCCTCACTCATGAATAAGATCCCGAAGTACATGAACTCCTCTACCTGAGGCAGGACCTTCCCCCTGACCCGGAGTGGGTATTCTACTCTTTTCTGGCCGAGGACCATGGCCTCAGACTTGGAAGTACTGATCTTCATCCCAGTCACATCACACTTGGATGCGAACCACTCCAATGAGAGCTGGAGGTCGCTACTCAATGAAGCTAAGAGGACACATCATCCCCAAACATCAGAGATGAGATCCTACCCTCACTAAACTCGACCCCCTCCCCCATCCGGCTGCACTGGAGGGTGTCATTGATGATAGGAATAATTCATGGTACTAACATTCCAGACAGAAGGGGGATAATGCCATTCTTTTTGTGGAGCATTCAGTGTTGGCTATGAATGGACCAAGCACAAAGTTTTTATTTGTATTTATGTATCAGCCGCGACATGTTGGTGCAAAGCCTATTGAGACTGCAGTGATCTCACAGGGATGAAATATGCCAGGGATGCAGTCGGCAGGGACTGTAATGTATTCCTTTTGTCAGTCACCAACATGACACATACGCGGATACAGTATCTGCCATAAACTTTATTATTGACAAGCCAACCATTAACATGGGGATATCCGTACTGATTCTACTGGTACTGCCGAGGGATATAAGTAATAGAACACATGTAGTAAAATGAGCATATATTACAGGGACGACTCCCACCACTCACACACACTCACGACAGCGAGCCCTTTCTGAGCATGTGCATGTCACACATAGACACACTGCATATTTACTACTGCTTAGAATGAATGGGAGTTTATGGGCCATGTCCAATCAGGGTCACAGTAATCTGATGTGACTGAGAGGGGACTAATACCATGTTTTAGTGGAGCATTCGGTATTAACTATGAATGGACCAAACATAAAGTTTCTCCATCTTTGATTAAAAAATTTATTTCTACTTATATTTATTTTTATTACCAAATGTTACCTTAAAGGTTTTCTTCTTAAATACAGGAACACAAGTAACACCAGTATATATATATTTTTATTTATAGCTTGGGCTTCAGAACACATTATAAAGTGCAATCACACTTTAATATAAATAATTGACATAAAATGGAAAATTCTCATGAAATTACAAAGAAACTAGCACTATATATTCTGTAATAGCCATTATGATGTTTTTGTTATACCCCCTTCCCCATCATGTTCTTTTTTGTATTCTTCTCTGGTCTTAGTAAAATTATGTAGCATTTCGGGGCAAAAATACAGATGAGAAGTCCAAAACTAGAGGCTAGAATAGCAAATATTTCCACTGCAACACTGAACTTCCCTGGGGAACTGACATAAGCTGGGATAAAAGTGACCCAGACTGCACAGAATATCAACATGCTGAAGGTTATAAATTTGGCTTCATTGAAGTTATCAGGCAGCTTTCGAGCCAGAAAAGCAAGAATGAAACATAATAAAGCTAAAAGTCCAATGTACCCGAGTACAGCCCAGAAGCCTATAGCAGAGCCTAGAGCACACTCCATGATGATTTTGTTGTTAAATTGCTTGAGATTTTTAAAAGCAAATGGTGGTGAAATGGTTAACCACAAGATACATATCAACACCTGTATGAAAGTAAAAGCCACAACACTGAGTCTCTGTTGAACAGGCCCAAACCATTTCATCACATTACTGCCTGGAAGTGTAGCCCTGAAGGCCATTAACACCACTATAGTTTTACCAAGAACACAAGAGATGCAGAGGACGAAGGTGATGCCGAAAGCTGTGTGACGGAGCATGCAGGACCATTCAGATGGTTGGCCGATGAAGGTCAGAGAACACAGGAAACACAGGGTTAAAGAGAAGAGCAGCAGGAAACTCAGCTCAGCGTTGTTGGCCCTGACAATAGGAGTTTTCCTGTATCTGAAGAAAATGTATGCCACAAGAGACGTCATGCATGTTCCAAATAGAGATGCTGCAGTGAGCAGACATCCCATAATTTCCCCATAAGACAGAAACTCTGTCTCCTTCTTCACACAGGCATCTCTTTTCTTATTAGACCAGAATTCAGGAGGGCATCGTTCACAGGTGATAGAATCTGTAAATGATTCAGATTGTCATATAAGTTTATCCGTTTCTTCATTTCTATATATTTGAAACAGCAATTGCATTGTATTGACCAGATAATATATATGGTCACATACAATTGCAAGAAAATGATCAATTATTGTCACTTACAATCAAATATAATAATTTATTGTATATCTAGTTCAACCAAGGGCAATCCATCAATGCCACAGCACTCTTTGATCTGTAAGAGTCATCAGCTTTGCATTTCATTAGTGTAATATCTAACATAACTTAAATTACTAAATAATGAATACAATGTGCATTTCTGAGTCTGTGCACACCTAAGCACTTGCTATTTTTCATTGTAAACATTTTGTTTAATCAAGTGATTTGGTACTTATATTGACACCTACCTTTGTATACAATGCATGTATTTAATAAGACAAATACCATAGTCCTTATACTAAAATAACACAGAAAATATAACTAGACCTGTAATGTTGCTGAATTCTCCTTCTGCACACTGTATACAGTCATAACAGCAGATTGGTTTTCCTTTCTGCAAAACCTTGTGAGTTCCCAGGGGACAGGTCTCACTGCAAACTGACAGAGGAACCTGTATGAAAGTAAAATGAAAAATACAACCATGGGATCTGGATTAATATTCACTTGGAAAAATAAATTCTAATTTAATTTTTTTTCTACAGTATTAAATCAAAAGGAAAAATATGTTTGAGTCACAGCACAATTACATTGACAGTACTACAGGAGTTACCTGCATATAGTTTTGTGCCCAAATTAAAGTTTTGTTTTCTAGAATCAGTTGTCTGTGTGCAGGTAAAGAGGCATCATATAGACCAACTGTGACAAAGTCCACAATACCCTTTTGTGTGGGCTGCCAGTTGATTATTTCATACTTTGCAGCAGGCTCTCCATTCTCATTAAAGTAAACCTCTTCTCCTTCCTTAGTTTTGAAGTTAATTTGTCTTGTATGTTGTAAAATCTAGAAAAGCAGAATATAATTGCAATTATTTTTCACTCATATATTGTGCTGTTTTAACAGTTTAAAAGCATATTGCACATATTATTATGTATTGATTCTGTATTTTTCATCAAAATAGCTTTTCAACATGGAAAAATTCCATGGAGAACTCACCGTTAATGGGTCTAATGGTGTTTTATTGTCACATGTTTCATTACAGCCAAGTATGTTATGCAGTGCATGGGCCACAGCATACACTCCTTTATAGACATTGTTAAAGATGGGCATCAGTGACATATCTGTGAAACTGTTGTGAACTTCATTCAGATTTTCATCTCCAGTACATGTTTTCCAATTATCAAGTGACACATTATTGTGTTTAAATTTACAGTTAAATAATCCTTCCCAGAATTCTGTAAATAATTCATTTCCAGTAGAATACAGTGGCTTCACATCCAACATGAACTCTTTCATTCCACTGACATGTGCTTTAGGGATGGACAGACCTATAGCTCCATCCAGAATGTGATGTGTGTCCATTGCAGCAGTTTGTGAATCAGATATCCACCCTTCACTTCCCACCCACTGGTAACCAGTCAGGTTGTGATACGACAGCTGATGGATCAGTACATCCATATCCATGTGAGAAAGAAAAGCAACAATCACCTTTGAGGTGGAACGTTTGATTATGTCAATAACTTGTCTTAATTTCTCAGGTGGATCTGTTCTAAAGACAGCCTCAGAGTACTCCACACAGATCCCCAGCTGCTCTGCAGTTTCTATAAATGTGGCCATCCCGTTATTGCCATAATCATCATTGGTTCTAATTGCTCCCACCCAAGTCCAACCAAAGTGCTTGACCAGCTGAGCCAGGGCTCTGCTTTGATAGTAGTCACTGGGTATTGTTCTGAGGAATGATGGGTATTTGAGTTTATCACTAAGACAAGCACAGGTGGCAAAGTGGCTGATCTAAGGAGAAGAATTACATATATTCATTCACAAAAGTTTCAATAACATAACATTGGAACATAACATAAGACAGCAATATACAGTATTTACCATGGGCAAATGAAAAGGTCCAATGACAGTAGCTATAGCCATACAAGGAGAGGAGGATGTCTCTCCCATAATAGCCAGTACTTGAGCTGGTTGAGTACATTGTTCCTCAGACGACACAAACACCTCTTCATTGCCATTAGCCAAGGCCAGTGCCACCTTCACTCCTCTAGAAATGGACCCACAGGCATCATAAAGCTTATAGCCTCCAGAGATTCCAGGCAGTAGGTCTGTGCTGTTATTAATCTCCTCTATTGCAAATAACATAGCCTGAGCAAACTGGAAGCCCCTGAAGTTCAAACTAAAAGTAAAGAAAACATATATACATTAAAATACCATGCCAATTATTATACATTTGGTTGTTTAAGAAATTATTTGTAAAATGAAGTCCAACTTTATATACTTTTTTCCCCTTATTTTTTTGGTTCTCATCAAAACATTTCTATTGTGCATCTTACCTGGTGCACTGAAGTGGTAGCGGTTTATGCATGTACCTTTCCTGTCTGGTTTTCCAACTACTGTGAAGAGAAAAGATCCCTCCAAGCATAATGTCCCCATTCTTGGATAGTTGTGGGTTTTCAGGAACACTTCTATGCCTGCAAACTGGCTCATCAGCCTGTGAAAAACACACCACCAGTAGCAGCTGCAGAAATGCCCAACCCTGCTCTGGCCACATCTGTGCAGTCACCTTACTATCCAACACTTCTAAACCACTGGGAGGCATCACATGCACCCGACTGAGAAACTAGGACTTGTACTGATATTTATAGTTATTAAAGCAACATGAAAACAGCAGACATGAATCATCACTGTAATCCCACAAGGTAATATGAATGATAGGATGGATGTTTACACCTGGAATAAGGTATTATATTGAATGGTTTTGGTGATCATGGTGTTGTGAGTGTATGTATTGGCTTAACAGGTGGAGTTTATATTCTAATATATTACTGCACTTAACACTATAAATATAATACAGCATTAAGGAAAATTAAAAGGCCTTTACAATTCCTCATAATGCAGCTGTGGACACAATAGCATATTTTATCTGGCGTGAAAGGCCTCTAAACACTCCAAACAAACAACTATGTACATGTAATGAAGCATTACATTACAAACAAGTGGTGCCAGGCACAACAAACCCTGCCCCTCGCAAATATTTTAGTAGTTATTGGACATCTCCCTCTCAAAATGTGAGACTATAGGTTTGACCTTTCACGGTCACTCAAGGTCAAAGGTCACAATGCCATTTTAGAGCCTTCATGAAATATCCTATCTGTTAACAATAGGAACTGAGTACTTATCAATACTCTTTTTGGTATTATGAGCATTTAAAATGATATGGCCTTGAGTTTGACTGTTCAAAGTCAGTCAAAGTCAAAGATCGTGATACCATTTTGAAGCCCATATCAGGTTTCATATTTGTCAACAATAACAACTGAGTTTCTATCTCCACTCATTTGTCTGATGTACACCATTAGTTTTTTTTTAGGTATTGACCGAGTGACCGCTGACTTCTTGGGTCAACAATAGGTCAAAATCATTTGAAGTCTCTAAGAGGAATAGTTCAAAAGATAGATCCAAATTCTATTTTGACCTTTATTATGACCTTTGACATAGACTTTTTAATGCTCAAAATACTCAAAACTGTCTCTGAAAAACCTCAGTCTGTATTGTTTTCTCAGTCTTCCATTTCATTCAAATTATATATACATATACATATTTATTCTATATAAATCCATTATTATCATTACTACAATTATTATTATTATTATATATGTGCTTGCATCCTGTACTGTAATTCCTGGCATCTTGTTTGGTGCAGTTTCAGTGGCAGCCTGTTACGTGAAGCTCTTCTGCTGTTGTAACCAATCATTTCCTGTCAAAGGATAAAGTGTGTATGTATGTATCAGTGATGCGTGGGCTGACCCGAAGTGAGTGGGTGCCAACGGTCGCCCGCAGTCATCCACAGTTACGGGTCAACAAAAAATATTTTTAATGATATTCGGGTTGCGGTCGGTCGGGTCGTTTGAGATAAACATAACCTGGTAAACACACTTCATTAACTGAATGTCTGCGAAGGTGACGGACAATGTCATCAGTATCCTACAGTATGGAAGGAGCAAGAGAGAAAGTAAAGTTGGGAGACTGGACGCTCTAGAAACATACAAACAAAACAGTAAGGTTTGGGACACATTCGCTAAGATTTTTAAAGATGATGAGCAGCTCTCAGTGTTTTCTTTTCCGTGGAAACTGGGTTCAAATGTCTCTTTGGTTGTTACACGTTGTCAACCCCAATGGCATCGAATTTTAACACGGAAATAAATGCAGGTATGTCAGTAAGGTCATTTGATGTTCATAATTACCATTGATTAAAATTTTAAAATGCGCACGGAGTCGGGTCGGTTCTTTTCAAATACATTTATTGCTGTCCAGTTGCGGGTTGTTTATACATTGACCCACACATCACTGGTATGTACATATTCTACCTACCTACCTAACTATCTATTATTTTTAACCCTAACAGGGTCATGGGGTACTGGAGCCAGTTACATATAGTTGAAGGCAGGGTACCCCCTACATGTGTTGCCTGCTGAACACAGGGCTGCAGCTAATCACCTAAATGTACAGTATATACCTGAGTAGCAACAAACTGAATGTTTATGGACATGTCACATTAATGGGGTGAAAAATATAATTATTGCAATCATATACTGTACCTTGAAGTTACGTTTTCACAGTACTTTAATAGTAAAACCAAGCTAAGTGAATTTGGCTTTTTTTTTATACTACCATTGCACTAATATTCTATAGTTGTTTATTACAAGGAGATATATATATATATATATATATATATATATATATATATATATATATATATATATATATATATATATATATATATATATTTTAGCATCAATCATGATGGCATGACTATACCTGTGCAATAGTTGCACCAGTACAACCTGAATTATGCCACAGGCATTGTGATGTTTTTATACCCCCTTCCCCATCATGTTCTTTTTTGTATTCTTTTCTGGTTTCAGTATGATTATGTAGCATTTCGGGGCAAAAATACAAATGAGAAGTCCAAAACTAGAGGCTAGAATAGCAAATATTTCCACTGCAACACTAAACTTCCCTGGAGAACTGACATAAGCTGGAATAAAAGTGATCCAGACTGCACAGAATATCAACATGCTGAAGGTTATAAATTTGGCTTCATTGAAGTTATCAGGCAGCTTTCGTGCCAGAAAAGCAAGAATGAAACACAATAAAGCTAAAAGTCCAATGTACCCGAGTACAGCCCAGAAGCCTATAGCAGAGCCTAGAGCACACTCCATGATGATTTTGTCTTTAAAATCCTTAATGTTTTTAAAAGGAAAAGGAGGAGAAATGGTTAACCAGAGGATACATATCAACACCTGTATGAAAGTAAAAGCCACAACACTGAGTCTCTGTTGAACAGGCCCAAACCATTTCATCACATTACTGCCTGGAAGTGTAGCCCTGAAGGCCATTAACACCACTATAGTTTTACCAAGAACACAAGAGATGCAGAGGACGAAGGTGATGCCGAAAGCTGTGTGACGGAGCATGCAGGACCATTCAGATGGTTGGCCGATGAAGGTCAGAGAACACAGGAAACACAGGGTTAAAGAGAAGAGCAGCAGGAAACTCAGCTCAGCGTTGTTGGCCCTGACAATAGGAGTTTTCCTGTATCTGAAGAAAATGTATGCCACAAGAGACGTCATGCATGTTCCAAATAGAGATGCTGCAGTGAGCAGACATCCCATAATTTCCTCATAAGACAGAAACTCTGTCTCCTTCTTCACACAGGCATCTCTTTTCTCATTAGGCCAGAATTCAGGAGGGCATCGTTCACAGGTGATAGAATCTGTTAATAAATTAAATGACACTAAATCTCCTGGCAGAGATCTGTATGAGCATGAGGCAGAAATAATATCATACTTCAAAGACTTTGAATATCTGTCACGTCACAATATAATTGATCTAAAAATGTCATTTCTTATCAAATTTACCATTTTCACTTTTAAATTCACTGATATCACCTCATGTTTAATGTAAATGTGGTGTACTCTTTAATTCTGACCTGTAATGTTGCTGAATTCTCCTTCTGCACATCGTATACAGTCGTAGCAGCACACAGGTTTTCCCTTCTGCAGAACCTTGTGAGTTCCTGAGGGACACTTCTCACTGCAAACTGACAGAGGCACCTGGGTGTATGAAGCACATTTATTAAAGAAACTCCATTGATATGTCATTTGTCACAAATATACTATCACAATGTATTTTTAATCACTTTATTGAATGTGTTAAAATTAAATTGAGTTCATAACAACTTACCAATTGTGAATTTTTTGCCCAAATTAAAGTCTTGTTCTTTAGTTTCATCTGTCTGCGTGAAGGTAAAGATGCATCATAAAGACCAACAGTGACAAACTCCACAATTCCAGTTTGTGTGGGTTGCCAGTTAATTATTTCATATTTTGCTGCAGGGTCTCCATTCTTATCAAAGAAAACCTCATCTCCTTCCTTAGTTTTAAAGTGAACTTTTTTTATCTGTTCCACAATCTAGAACATAAACATGCATCACTCAGTCAACAAATATTTCTAATACCTTTTTTTCTTATTTTTCTTACTCAGTAAGAAAAGTAAAAGATTTTTTTTTAAAAAAGGACTTTTCTTACTTAGTGAGAAATGTAAGACTCAGTGTTGAACTCACCTTGAATGGATCTAACCGTTCTTTTTTATTACATGTTTCATTACAACCAAGTATATTATGCAGTGCATGGGCCACAGCATACACTCCTTTATAGATATTATTAAATATGGGCATGAGTGACATATCAGGGAAAGTGTTCTGTATTTCCCTTACATCTTCATATCCTGAACATTCTTTATGATTATCATTCTGTTGGAATTTACAGCTGAATAATGTCTCCCAGAATTCTGTAAATAATTTGTTTCCAGAAGAATTCAATGGCTTCACATTCAAAATGAACTCTTTCATTCCACTGACATGTGCTTTAGGGATGGACAGACCTATAGCTCCATCCAGAATGTGATGTTTGTCCATAGCAGCCGTTTTAGAATCAAATATCCAGGCCTCAGTGCCCACCCACTGGTATCCAGTTAAGTTGTACTCAGACATTTTACTTATTAGTATATCTATTTCTTTGGTGGAAATAAAAGCAACAATCACTTTGGAAGTGGAACGACTGATTATATCAACTATATTTTTTATTGTTTCTGGTGGATCTGTTCTAAACATGGACACAGAGTACTCCACACAGATCCCCAGCTGCTGTGCTGTTTCTATGAATGTAGCCATCCCGTTATTTCCATAATCATCATTGTTTCTGACAGCGCCCACCCAAGTCCAGCCAAAGAATTTGACCAGCTGGGCCAGGGCTCTGCTTTGATGATAATCACTGGGTATTGTTCTGAGGAATGATGGGTATTTGAGTTTATCACTCAGACAAGCACAGGTGGCATAGTGGCTGATCTAGGGAAAAGGTGTGCATATTTTACAACAATGATCAAAAATAAAATAGAAAGTTTGCATCAGGACAGTTATAATAGTAGTTAATTTTAATCAGTTATACCCACCAGAGGGATATGAAATGGTCCAATAAGAGTGGCTATAGCCATACAAATAGAGGAGAATGCATCTCCTATTATAGCCTGTATTTCAGCTGGTTTGGTACACGGTGTCTCCGAGAGAAGAAACACCTCTTCATTACCATTAGTTAAGGCCAGTGCCACTTTCACTCCTCTGACCACAGAAGCACAGGAATCATACATGTTATAACCCAGAGAGATTCCAGGCAGTAGGTCTGTGCTGTTATTAATCTCATTTATAGCAAACACCATAGCTTGAGCATACTGGAAGCTCCTGACATTCAAACTATAACCACAAGTGAGCATATTTAATTAAACAGGAATAATGTCTCAGATTATTTACTTATTGGTTTGTATGATGTTAATTTCAATTAATCTAATTACATTCAGAAATATACTTTAAATTTAATGTGGTGCACAAAATACGTCATTTTATATTTTAAGCCTAACATGTTTTCACATAACTTACCTAGTACATTGTACTGGCAGTGGTCTGTTCTTGTACGTATCCAGTCTATTTTCCCAGTTGTTGTGAAAGGTGAAAATTGCTCCGAACATAATTTCACCATCCTTAGACAGTTGAGGATTTTCGGAATCACCTCTTTGTCTGCAAACCAGCTCATCAGCCTGTAAAAAAGATACTACTAGAAGAAAGTGCAGAAGTATCCTACTGTGCATTGGCCACATTTGTGCACCCATCATATTATCTAATAACCCTAAACCACTGGGAGGCATCACATGGGCCTTACTGAGCAGCTGGAGCATGCACTGATATTTATACAATTAATGCAGCACGTGCATTAGTTAGATCATTTTGTTCAACCATTTGTCTCTGACATATTAGTTGGTGGGAAGTACCCAAAATGAAAAGGACAACATGTAATATAAAATGTAATTGTAAAGAAACCAACTTTTTCATCTTTTCAGTTATTTTAGTTGCAATATTTTACATTCAGAAAGTGCTCTTTTTAATTTTATTCATTTCTGCAGTTTAATAAATTAGAGAATATGATGAAGAAAATATTTTTTTCTACAACACAGAAAGTAGGCTACAATTTAACCCATAAAACCACCAGTGACCAAAATGATTCACTGATATAAACGTTTAATAACTGTTGATCCACTATCTCTTATTGATAAATGTAAATAATTGGTGCAAAATACAGTATATCGTCTCTTCATAGTCATCAGTTATGACCCATTTGGATATTTTGGACCCACCTCCAGAGTCGTTTTTGTCCATTTAACCTAAATGTTGCTGAGAGCGCTCAGATTTGAATGTAGTTTTTGAGAGTTTAACATGGGTTTTAACTAAGTCGAAAATTTACTGAACGAGTACATACTGGATGTCTCTTTGACTTCTTACCATTTGAGCTTGTGTTGCCCTCAATGCGCTAGCATTCTGCTAATATCTGATCGGCGGGCTGGCGAGAGGACGGATTACGACTAGAGATACCGCTTTACGGCTGGCCCCATATCAAGTCACAGCCCCTTTAGAACAGCCTCGCCACTTGCCATTTAGTCACACGCCCTTTGGAAAAACCTTATACCATACCTACCACATGTAGCCTACTTACCCATAGGCAGAGTATGTCTATGTAAGTACATCGACATATTATACTATGTTGCCGTAAAGCGTATCTCCGCCCGGAAACTGTGTGACATCATCGTCATTTTCCTTTTTTAAGACTCTAAAAATCTAAAACTCCGCCCTGGGTATTTTTATACAACCTCTTTTAAAAACAAGATTCGAATTACCAGACAAAATTTATATCTAAGAGCACTCTTCGGGGTATAGCTCCGTAGGGCTCTATTCATTCTGCACTCCAAAATCGAGTGCCCCCATGTGGAAAAAGAGGGAACTGCATCCAACTCTAGCCATTTCAAAAGTGATTACGGTGTTAGCACGAAAAAACGTATGATTAGTGATAACGTAACCCTGTTGTAATTCATAGTTAGGAATCTAAATGTATCTGAATACAATTTCATAAAGTTATAAATAACCTAAAGGTGTTTTCCAGTTCATGACAATAAATAGTGTAACAGTTAAAATTAATTGGCCGGCAATGAGGTCATTTTGGCTATGTTGAGAAAGGGATGCTGGGTAACACGCGTGATTCTTTAATATAACATTTCCTATGTGTCGATATTTGTTAAAACGCTTCATTTTTGCTTGTACGTATATGAAACTGTGTCTGTATTTGTTTTCCACTTTAAGTTTTTTTCTGTATAAAGACCAATCATGAGTAAGGTCAAAGGGGAGGAAGTGATGCATAAATGTGTTCGTGGGTAAGAATGAGGAAATGCATTTTGGAAAGAAGCCACCATTGTTTGTCCAGTTTGGAGTAGTTAATCGATTCACGGAAGGTAATTGTTAACGTACTATTGTGAATTTTCAGTAAGAACACTTAGTACAGCTTCAATTTTGATGTTATCTGCCGGTTAGATGGACAATTTAACACGAAGCAGAGGGAAGACTGCAAGTCAGTTTGCGCACGAGGCGGGAATCCAGGGGCTACATGATGGACTTTGATAATAATAGCGACCTGCCAACTACCAGCAAGGCCAGTTCAAGCACACGGACAGTAAGCCACGTGAGATATGTCAACGACGGAGACCCGAAGCAGCCCCATAGGGACAACTAAACCTCATTACTGGACTTCACTGCATCCGCCTGCAACCTCTCAACGTCGGTCACTGCTGAGTGATTCAGGTACCTGTTTTTTTCCCCGTTGCCCTTGTGGTGAAGGAGCCTATGCAGATCAGGCCCGAGAACTAGGGTTAGGAAATGTAATATTTGGAGTTTAAGGATATTTTGTTATTACCGGCCATGAGAATATTTTGACTGTGTATCACTAGCGGGGATCGGTCGTCCCGGGCCCACATGGACCAGTCCGTCGGGGGAGGGCCCACTTAACCCACAACTATCAGATTTTTGTAATTAAATTATTATATTTAAAATGCATATTTCCTGATTGCGTGGGGAAGTAAAACGACTGTACATGTGCCCCGGTTTGTTTGAGTGTGTCGAGTTCGCAAAGTTCATCTCACATGCTGCACTCTTGCTTTTAAGAAACCGTCACCACCTGTACCCCGGCTCCCTAAAATTCCCACTGTTCGTGAACGCACCTGTAACTTTCCTCACACACCCCGTAACTGACACGTATAGGGGATTCCCACTCACGTGACCCTCTTCTGCCATGTCCTCCGTAGTAACTGTCTAACCTCCCTCCCTGGATGTAGTCGGTCGCAAAAAATCATAATTTAGTTGTAACTTATTCTGAGATCAGTTCAGATGTAACTGTTTAGTCAAATCTTAGTTCAGCTGTAGTTTTTTTTAAAAAACTATTTTAGCCCTAAGGATTATATATTTGGCCTATACAGTGACTTGTTATGGCGTAATGTTGTATTAGTCTGTCCTGTAATGGGCTACTGTAACCTACAGTCAACACACTAAATAATAATCTTATGCATAACATGTTATTGGTGAAGCATATCTTTATTGTTGTGTATCCACAAGTCATTTATGTTAATTTCAACTTCATGTTTGTAGCAAAGCTTTAGACAACCTCCTGAGAATCACTATGTCTCTATCCTGCTTTGCTTATGAATGTCCTTCAATCCTAAGCACTTAGGTCAACCTAATGCGCATTATTTCATGGGAGGCCTAAGGGTTGCCTCCCTATGACCCAAAGTGTACATAAAATGAACATTTTCTCATTGTAAACAGAGATTAAAAAAAATGTTGGCTTACAAATTGTACAATAGCCAGAAATATTGGTGCATAACTATAGGGGATTCCCACCCACGTGACCCCTCCTGCTGTGTCCACCATAGTGATGGTCTACCCTCCCTCTCCCCACATGGAGTCAGCTGTGAAAATTCCTAATTTAGTTGTAAATTTTTAGATCAGTCCTGATGTAACTGTGTTTAGTTAAATCTTAGTTCAGCTTTAGTTTTGTTTGTTTGTTTTGTTTTGTTTTTTAAACAAGTTTAGCCCTAGTTTAGCCTCAATCTTCACAGCAATACACTTTAAAGTATCTATGGTAAATGGGTTTTCCATTTCAACAATGAAATACTTGTGAAAATCTATACTTTTTAGGTCCAATCCTAATGAGGTAATTTTAAACATTTGAGTACATAGTTGTTTGTCCACTCAGGGTTCTTTTCACTACTGACTAGACTTTATCAGGCTAATGCCAATGTTTGCTAGTACACACAAACATGCTGGATTTCTTTGATAACAGAAAATGTATACATTTTATGCCTAGCTATATTTGTGGAGAACTCCTTTAATTACTTTCATGAGTGCAACTTACCTGTTCTAAAATGAAGACTGCAAAGTTGCATGTGGTGCATTGGATGCCAAACACTGCCATCAGCGTTTTGCCTGTTAATTGCAGACAACAACTTGTTTCTCTGTTTCTTTTGGGATACGATATAAGGCTATTCCCTTAGCAGGGTCACATTTTTGTATCCAACTGTACAACAACGCTTAGACATTGTTGGTTTCTGCTGAGGAGACTCATGTTACTGGCGATTCAGTAGTTAGCATTAGCACCATCAAAATGGAGGCGCTCTGATGTGACGACGGGTGGTAATCCCCTATAGACCCCTTCACATGTTTCTAGACAAACAGAATGCTGCGTGCGTGTGTGTGTGTGTGTGTGTGTCAGGGAGAACATGTAAACTCAACACAGAAAGGTCTGGTGTTGGAATCGAGGACATGTGGATTAATGCACTGAGTATTGCAATAATATACTGTACCTTGATGTTTTCATAGTACATTATCACACCAAATGAAGTTGTTTTTAAATTTTTACTACCTTTGTACTTGTATAATATTGGTCTTTATTACCAGGATGTTTCTTGAAAATGACAACTTTATCATCAATCTATAACTGTGCAGCAATTGTACCTGAACTGTGCATTATGCCACAGGCATCATGGTTTATCCCTTCTGCATCATGTTCTTTTTTGTATTGTTTTCTGGTTTTAATAAGATTATATAACATTTCGGGGCAAAAATACAAATGAGAAGTCCAAAACTAGAGGCTAGAATAGCAAATATTTCCACTGCAACACTGAACTTTCCTGGAGAACTGACATAAGCTGGGATAAAAGTGATCCAGACTGCACAGAATATCAACATGCTGAAGGTTATAAATTTGGCTTCATTGAAGTTATCAGGCAGCTTTCGAGCCAGAAAAGCAAGAATGAAACATAATAAAGCTAAAAGTCCAATGTACCCGAGTACAGCCCAGAAGCCTATAGCAGAGCCTAGAGCACACTCCATGATGATTTTGTCTTTAAAATCCTTAATGTTTTTAAAAGGAAAAGGAGGAGAAATGGTTAACCAGAGGATACATATCAACACCTGTATGAAAGTAAAAGCCACAACACTGAGTCTCTGTTGAACAGGCCCAAACCATTTCATCACATTACTGCCTGGAAGTGTAGCCCTGAAGGCCATTAACACCACTATAGTTTTACCAAGAACACAAGAGATGCAGAGGACGAAGGTGATGCCGAAAGCTGTGTGACGGAGCATGCAGGACCATTCAGATGGTTGGCCGATGAAGGTCAGAGAACACAGGAAACACAGGGTTAAAGAGAAGAGCAGCAGGAAACTCAGCTCAGCGTTGTTGGCCCTGACAATAGGAGTTTTCCTGTATCTGAAGAAAATGTATGCCACAAGAGACGTCATGCATGTTCCAAATAAAGATGCTGCAGTGAGCAGACATCCCATAATTTCCTCATAAGACAGAAACTCTGTCTCCTTCTTCACACAGGCATCTCTTTTCTCATTAGACCAGAATTCAGGAGGGCATCGTTCACAGGTGATAGAATCTGTAAATGAGTCCCAACCACATGAATATGTCCTGTGTTGGTCACCTCTATGTATTTAAGACAGATGCCACACAATATGAATATAAGACAATGGATGATTAAGATCTTGAAGACAACCTCTTTTTCATAATGTGAAACTAAGTTTAATATAATTTGGTATCTGTAATCATAGACAAATGACAGTTGCTGCAAAATGCAGTACAGTTTATTTTTACTAATGCCAGTAAGGATGTCTGTTTGTATTTTACTCATGTGGCATACTTATAAAGGTTGCATCATAATGTAGATGACATGAAACAGCATATGGAAGATTAGTACACTTTTTGAGTCCTTTTATCCCACATCCTGCATGGTTACTGTGAGATCTGACTCATTTAGTGTTGCGCTGCTGTATAATATTTTTATTTGTTGAATTACCTAACTTGATATTGTACAAGACTGAAGTAATGATTTCTAAAAATGTATAACCCGTATAGACATACTCTGATTATGGGTTTATGTGTTATTTCTGACCTGTAATGTTACTGAATTCTCCTTCTGCACATCGTATACAGTCGTAGCAGCACACAGGTTTTCCTTTCTGAAGAACCTTTTGCATTCCTGGGGGACACTTCTCACTGCAAACTGACAGAGGCACCTAGATGAAAATGGATATACATTAGGTACCACATTAATTATATCTACTTTTACATCAATAGATGAGCTAGATGGATGCATAGATAACAAAACAGTCATTTACCTGTGGTGAATTCTGTGCCCATATTAAAGTTATATTTCTTAGATTGAGTTGTCTTTTTGCAGGTAAAGAGGCATCATACAGACCAACTGTGACAAAGTTCACAATACTATTTTGTGTGGGCTGCCAGTTGATTATTTCATATTTTGCTGCAGGGTCTCCCTTGTTATTAAAGTAAACCTCATCTCCTTCTTTAGTTTTGAAATTGGTCTGCTTTATGTGTTGTAATATCTGCAAAGAGAATCCAATTCAGTTATACTTGCCGACCATTAGAGGTTCTTCAAAAAAATTGAATTAAATAAAAAAAAAAAACCATTTTTTATACAATTAACTTACATTTTCATTCATGAACTTACCGTGAATGGATCTAACTGCACTTTCTTATTGCACGTTCTGTTACAGTCCAGAATATTATGCAGTGCATGGGCCACAGCATACACTCCTTTATAGACATTGTTAAAGATGGGCATGAGTGACATATCTGTGAAACTGTTGTGTATTTCAGTTAGATCTTCATCTCCTGTACATGTTTTATGATTATAATCTGATATTTTTTTCTGTTTGAATGTACAGCTGAATAACGTCTCCCAGAATTCTGTAAACAACTTTTTACCGGAAGAATTGAGCGGCTTCACATCCAACATGAACTCTTTCATTCCACTGACATGTGCTTCAGGGATGGACAGACCTATAGCTCCATCCAGAATATGATGCGTGTCCATAGCTGCAATCTGTGAGTCAAATATCCAACTCTCACTTCCCACCCACTGGTATCCAGTCAGGTTGTGATACGACAGCTGATGGATCAGTACATCCATATCCATGTGAGAAAGAAAAGCAATGATCACCTTGGAGGTGGAATGTTTGATAATATTAATTATTTTTTGTAATTTTTCTAGTGGATCGGTTCTAAATAAGGCAACAGAGTACTCCACACAGATCCCCAGCTGCTCTGCAGTTTCTATAAATGTGGCCATCCCATTATTGCCATAATCATCATTGGTTCTAATTGCTCCCACCCAAGTCCAACCAAAGTGCTTGACCAGCTGAGCCAGGGCTCTGCTTTGATAGAAGTCACTGGGTATTGTTCTGAGGAATGATGGGTATTTGAGTTTATCACTAAGACAAGCACAGGTGGCAAAGTGGCTGATCTAAGGAGAAGAATTACATATATTATATCAGAATATAGAATAATGCATGCACATAAGTAATGAAATGTATTTTTATTAATTCTTACCCACCATAGGTATATGGAAGGGTCCAATGACTGTAGATATAGCCATACAAGGAGAGGATGAGGTCTCTCCCATAATAGCCTGTACTTGTGCAGGTCTAGTACATGGTGTCTCAGAGGGTGCAAATACTGCTTCATTACCATTAGTTAAGGCCAGTGCCACCCTCACTCCTATAGCAATAGAGCCACATGAATCATACATCTTATATCCTAGAGTGATTCCAGGCAGTAGGTCTGTACTGTTATTAATCTCCTCTATTGCAAATAACATGGCCTGAGCAAACTGGAACTCTCTGAAGTTCAAACTACAACCAGATAGTATACATAGACCAGATAGATAGTACACATATTTATATATAAATGTTTTCTCATTTTAGCATTTACTTATTGTTTTTATAATTTTTAGTTTAAAGAATCTTGCTCCAGTGAAACTTACCTTATACACTGCAGTGGTAGTGGTTTGTGGATATAGGTGTTCTGTCTGTTTTTCCAGCTACTGTGAAAAGAAAATATTCCTCCTAACATAATGTCTCCCTCCTTAGACAGTTGGGGGATTTCAGGATCCCCTCTCTGCAGACAAACCGACTCATCAGCCTGTGTAAAAGATGCTACCAGTACTAGGTGCAGGAGTACCCAACCCTGCTCTGGCCACATGTGTGCAACCACCATATTATCAAAGATTTCTAAACCACTGGGTGGTATCACATGCAGCCTTCTGAGAAGCTGGAGCATATACTGGCATTTATACATTTTAATCTCATCCTGAAACCAATTGTATAACGGGGACCATGGAGGGTGGGGTGCAAAACCCTAGGGAGGTGCACAACAGCTCTCATGATACTTAATGTCAAATACCCTTTGTTTATTGTGTTATAAGATGATTTTGATTAGCATTTTACATTCCAAAAGTCGCTTGTCTAATTTCATAATGTTTTATATATTGAAATATAATATGATGGCCAATTTAACCTATGAAGACCTAGTGCTACTTTGGTGGTAGTGCCAAATGTTTTCCTCTATATTTATTTTATGATTTATTATATTAACTTCTGTATTTTGCATCCCATAAATACCATTTCAAATAAAGATGCTGCAGTGAGCAGGCATTGCATAATTTCCCCACATGACAGAAACTGTGTCTTCTTCACACAGGCATCTCTTTTCTCATTAGTCCAGAATTCAGGATGGCATCGTCCACAGGTGATAGAATCTGTTAATGAATCAAATTGTCTCGTATATATTTGTCTTGAGTTTTTGAGTTGGGGAGATATCACATGGAATAAATATCGGCTATCAATCAGAAATCGATCAGATATAAATTGTTTAATTGCCAGAAAAATGCAACTGGAAAAGGTCACCTCGGGACACTTGGGTTTGCCTTTAGGGACCCTCTACTTACCACGTAAGTGGGATGTTGTTTAGAACTTTAGAAAAGGTCTAAATATAATGTCTCATGTTGGTGAAAAAGACATGCCCAAATTGCTTCCATGCTAACACACCTCCACCTCGACCATGTGGACATGTTAATTTTAAAAAAATAAAAACAAAAACCTGGCGTGTATTCATGTGACTATTGTTGTTAAATCCATTCGAGATTGCAGTTGAAATTAGCGGTTCCACCTACAAAGTTAAATTAAATCTAGAGTTGGCTGTGGTTATTGCAATTTAATTGTTTCATGCAGACATGAGATTAATCACTTGGGGAAGAAAAACATGTTGTTGTTGTTTGTAATCTTGTTTATTCAGTACATTTGGTTACCTCATTTACCCTTTGGATCACCGCGTGTGTGTTTGGGGGATGGAGGTGCACATCAGCGTGGGTGAGGGGGGTTGTGGGAACTTCTTCGATATTCAAATAATTTCCAGCAAATTCCGAATAGTGTTTTGAACCAAAAGTCACAACATGTACTGGTCATATGACCTCTGCTCGGACTGGGAGAACCACCATTATTCTTGATTGGTAGCAGAGAGTCATAGAAGTAATATGTCGGCAAAATCTAAAAATGATTCCTGTTCTGTTCCTGGCTGCAAGGAAAAACACGTTACTACATCGGCTTACATCGTCAGAACATGAAATGCTTAACTGGATTGGACTTATTTTTGAGGGAAACTTGCCAACTGCACCCCTGAAGACCCTGTTGGTGTGTGCAAACCACTTGACAACGGACTGCTTTTCTAACCTGGGTCTGTACCTCCTTATACCTGGAGCAGTACCAACTGTCCGCAGCAAAACTGCAGAGGAATGATGTAAGTATTTTTAAGTAATATGGTCTGTTTTTTGTTTTATTTGGAGTAACTTTGGTTAATGCTAACAAGAGCCATGATAAGTCACTGCCACTAACTAGTTGCATAATGTTAAGATTAACTTCACTTTGTCAACAGTGGAACAAGAGACTGGGTATATATGGGCTCATAGTGTTACTTGCTGGTAAATTTGTAGAGATTCACCAGGTGATTTGGACGACATGGATGAAAAATTAAAGAGATGCCACTTTTGCATCGTGTTTTCATCATCACCGTATAAACATAGCTAGATGTCTGTACCACCTGGTTACTTTTTATATTTCTCTGGTCACGTCTCTGGCAATGTAATGAAGACCATACTGATAACACGAATAACTAAGCTGTATTGAAACAAAGTGTAGTGCTCTCTCGTAAAGTTCTACATCTGTGTTTATACACATGCAATATGTTATTTTTTGTGATATTATTAAAAAGTCATGGACTAAAAATATTCCTGCTCTTGATGTTTAGGCAAGCACATCTGGACAGTTGCCCTTGGTGGATGATGTGGCCTGCCAGATGGAGTCACCGCAGAGCCTACAGTTGGCACAAAGCTTTCGCTCACAACCTTCAAAGGTTTATTATGTATTGAAATATGCCATGAATTGTTTCATTTATATTTCTGAGTTGTTAATGTTGCAGAGCTTATACAATATGGATACTGATGTTGGTGTTGGTACTTCAGCTGTGGTCTTCGCAGGTCAACATCCACTCATGACATCTACACCAATAAGAAGACCCTGTAAAAGACCTTGGTTAGAAGAAGAGGACCCTTTAGAGGGCAACTCTTCTTTTGATTTTCTGTATCCACAGGATGTCATGTATGACCCTGCAGATTCACATTCACATGATGTGAATTACTTAATGTTTCACATAAACATTTTAACAAGTTACACAAGTTTGCTCATTCTTAGTTGTACAAACCGGATTCGGTTGAAGTTGGGAAATTGTGTAAAATGTAAATAAAAACAAAATACAATGATTTTAAAATCCTTTTCAACCTATATTCAATTGAATACACTACAAAGACAACATATTTAATGTTCAAACTGATAAACTTTATTGTTTTTTGCCAAATAATAATTAACTTAGAATTTCATGGCTGCAACACGTGCAGTAGAAGTTGGGAAGGTTGGCAAAAAATACTGAGAAAGCTGAGAAAAGCTCATCAAACACCTATTTGAAACATCCCACATGTGATCAGGCTAATTGGGAACAGGTGGGGACCATGATTGGGTATAAAAGGAGCCTCCCCAAACATGCTCAGTCATTCACAAGCAAGGATGGGGCGAGGTTCACCACTTTGTCCACAACTGCGTGAGAAAATAGAATAGAATAGAAAGAACAACATTTCTCAAAGCAAAATTGCAAGGAATTTAGAGATTTCAACATCTATGGTCCATAATATCATCAAAAGGTTCAGAGAATCTGGTGAAATCACTGCACGTAAGCACCACGGCCGGAAACCAAGACTGAATGACCGTGACCTTCGATCCCTCAGACGGCACTGCCTTAAAAACCGACATGAGTGTGTAAAGGATATCACCATATGGGCTCAGGAACACTTCAGAAAATCACTGTCAGTAAATACAGTTCGTCACTACATCAGTAAATGCGGGTTAAAACTCTACCATGCAAAGCAAAAGCCATTTATGAACAACATCCAGAAACACCGCCGGGTTCTCTGGGCCCGAGCTCATGTAAAATGGACTGATGCACAATGGAAAAGTGTTTTGTGGTCTGATGAGTCCACTTTTCAAATTGTTTTTGGAAACACTGGACGTCGTGTCCTCCGGACCAAAGAGGAAGCGGACCATCCGGACTGTTATCAACGCAAAGTTCAAAAGCCAGCATCTGTGATGGTATGGGGGTGCATTAGTTCCCATGGCATGGGTGACTTACATTTCTGTGAAGGCAACATAAATGCTGAAAAGTACATACAGATTTTGGAGCAACATATGCTGCCATCCAAGCAACGTCTTTTTCATGGACACCGCTGCTTATTTCAGCAAGATAATGCCAAGCCACATTCTGCACGTGTTACAACAGCGTGGCTTCAAAGTAAAAGAGTCCAGGTTCTCCCCTGGCCCGCTTGCAGTCCAGACCTGTCTCCCATTGAAAATGTGTGGCGCATTATGAAGCGTAAAATACGACAGAGAAGACCCCGGACTGTTGAACAACTGAAGCGGTTCATCAAGCAAGAATGGGAAAGAATTCCACATGAGAAGCTAAGAGAATTAGTCTCCTCTCTTCCAAAACGTTTATTGACTGTTATTAAAAGGAAAGGTGATGTAACGAAGTGGTAAACATGCCCTTTCCCAACTTCTACTGCACGTGTTGCAGCCATGAAATTCTAAGGTAATTATTATTTGGCAAAAAACAATAAAGTTTATCAGTTTGAACATTAAATATGTTGTCTTTGTAGTGTATTCAATTGAATATAGGTTGAAAAGGATTTTAAAATCATTGTATTTTGTTTTTATTTACATTTTACACAATTTCCCAACTTAAACCGAATCCGGTTTGTAGAAGTTAATTGTGTTTATTTTTTGTTCTAATAGAATGTCATCTTCCAGCCCCATCCATAAGATGCCTACATATATTGTGTATAAAAGCTGCCTCCTGGTGCTGTTTGAGGTGTGTCAACGGGTTTCAAATGTGCATACAAGATGGTTAGGCACATTCCTCTCTATTCAACAGCAATGCCCTCATTGCTAGTTCTCCAGAAAATAGACTAGTTGGCCTATTCACCAAAATATTCCTTCTGGATACCTCTCGCTTTCAGCTGCAATGTATGCCACTGGTGCCACTTGTTTTTTTTTTGTTGTTGTTGTTTTTTTTAAACTTGAAAAGGTAATGGATAAAGTCTTAACTACCTAGTAAGCAATTACATATTGACAACCATTGTGATAATTGTATGCAGATCAATGACTATATGCCACTGAAAAATGGTGTTAAAGAGTGAAGTGCTTATCCTGTGTTTCTCTAACCTCAGGTCTTCTGAACAATGAGGTTAAAGATGTACAACACCTTTCACAGGCATGATCAGATGTACAGTATATGAAGCCTAACCTGATTCCTCATCTGGTATCACAATACCATCTTGGACCCTCCCACAACAAATACATTTTCAAAGGAGGAGCCTTATTTAATAAAAATAAGTGTCTTTCATCTTGACTGACCCGCTGCTTCAGTTACTCACATTGAACTCAAGCTGTGACTTGGAGTGACAGCAGGAAGAAGAGCCATACTGCAAGCAGACATTGAAACAAAAGCAACAGTATGGCTACACTTTAATTGACCAGTGTGTTTGTAAATAACCATTGTCGTTTGCAGGGAAAATTTGAGGATAAAAGGCAACATCAACAGCCACCGGATTTTCCTTTAACTTCCCTATGGAAAATGGGTTGACCAGCAGCTTGCAGAAGTTGGTCTTAACGTGTCATATGTTCCAGAAAAATCCTCTGGCATATGTCTGAAATGCCTTCGTTTAGGAGGGAGACGCCAGAGTACTTTGGCAACTATAACGGAATAGCAAAAAGCTGAAGAGGAACAGTGCTGATCAGATGACTGAGACATCAGCCATGAAGCCGCCCAGTCATGGGAAGCCCCACCTGGTGACACTGATTGGCTCCTTTGTTTTTCAGAAAGCCTGAACCTCATGATACTCAGATGATTGCATGGATCGCAATGTCCTCTGTAGTTTGGTGAAACGCAGCCAGATGATGTGGGTCAGCTTATATAGAGCTTGCCGTCATAGACAATTGGCAGATGGCACACAATAACATGTTAGAGCATGTTTCACAACAGCAGAGTGTAATCCTTGGTGGTGACTTGAGGGCTGACACACCAGGTACGTAACTCTGCATTTTACAATAGTAATTGTTTTGAGAAGAGGTTACAAGAAAGTAAGTGAATCATTCAATTTAATATTATAAATAAAAGTAATGTTTTCATTTTTGCAGGCCATTCTAAGAGTTAAAAACTTTAACCTCTGTTCACATCTCAAAGGTCCATGTTCGTTATTAAAACAAAGGATAACTGAAACAACCATTTAATGAATACCATTTTTGAATATTTTTCTGTGAAAATAGAAATATTATAAATATTGTGCAATGTATAGAATATATTTATGACCAATTTGGAGGTTATTATTGTCGTAATTCTTGTTTTCTGATTTATTAGGAGTCTTTCGAGAAACTGTTGAAGATGACACAAAACAAAGAATGTGAAAAGTGGCTTCATAGTATTAAAAAAAAAAAAAAAAAAAAACTACATCTACTGGACAGCAGCTTCTTCATCATCAGGGTCCGAGAGAGTGGCAAAGTGGCACTCCATCACTAACCTTGTCAAAGACATCCATACCCAGTGTCTGCATACACAGCACATCTCACAGACCCTCCAGGATTTTGTGATGTTGGGATTTGCAACTTTAATGCAAAGTCAGCCAATCCCTGCGAATTCAGTGTGATCTTGCAATTTTAACCAATCACTGTGACTTTCCCGCAAAATGTGACCAATCATTTACGCCGTCTTGAGTTGCCCCTTCCGGCTTTACCTGTTTACCTTACAGTACAAAGCAACATGTTCACATTCAATGACTAAAATGATGCACTAGTACCAACAGGTGCATTTGGAAGAATACTACTTTTGCTGCATTTTTGTCATCCAGGTAATATTTTATTTGCCACATTTGAAACTACTAGTATTACACAGTACTAGTCATTATGTTTGTTTTGTTTTTTTTTACTGGCTGAGACATTTATATTATGTTTTATATCTTCATGTAGTGTTGTGAGGTCAAATGCACTTTAACCTTTGAACCAACAGGTGCATTTGGTAAAAAAAAAAAAAAGTATTGCATTTTTGTGATCCTCATAATTTACTAGCCATCTCGGTAAGGTAATTTTGAGGCCCATATCACAGTGACTATGAATTAGTTTTCCAGTAACTAAATATTTGAAATATTAATTTTTGGTTACAAAAAGGGAAAATTGCAACTATTTATTGGAACTTTGACTTCCTCCTGCAACAAAAGCCCAAAAGGCACTGCAACTTTTTGGAAGAAGCACATGCAACATTGGACATTTTAGGATGGAACGATCTCAAAAAATGCCAGTGAAATCCTGGAGGGACTGATCTCAAGGGACAAGAGTAAATGGCTGACAGCAGGTGTGTTCATTAACTTAATTGAAAGTTAAATTGTAAATCTCTTGTTTTCTTTAACTTTTTCTCTTCTATCATCATTTAACTTTTATTTGACAGGAACACCAGCCCTCTGCAGATTAAAGAACATTCTGACCAACAACAGGGTTCTGAAAGGTGTGGAGAAACTGGGCCTTCATTACCAGACATCATCACTGGATGCTTTCCACAGTGTCATTCTGTATTTTGCACCCAAGAATATGGTCTTATTTCTTGGAATGTTGGGTAGGTATGCATTGTACCAAAAACTGTGCAACAGTACTTAATGTTTATTGAAGAGTACACGAAGTATACAAATATTTTTTGCAGATTGTATGGATGACAAGTTGGACCTCATCTTTGACAAAGTCTTCTGTGACCCTGGTCCTTACTTCGATGAGGTGCTAAAGATGGCCATCCCTGAGCATCTCTCTGGCCAGTGTGAGAAACTAGACTGCTGGAAGTATTATCCAGCTATGTGTTGAGGTTCAATTAAGGGCAGGTATGAACCCCACATACTGTCCTTGTGTCAGGGAATTCTGACCGTGTTCACATGACCACCCGGATCTTCTGTCCCAGAAAGCCCCAACACCAGCTTACAATACTTCTGTTGGCCAAGTATCTGTAATGGCTAGACATACATTTAGAGTGTGTTCATGTCTTTTGTATAGTAGTTTTGTGTGAAACTTAAGTGAGGATACAGACCATTTTGTTATTGTTCGCTATAGTTTTTTACTTTTCTGTCAGTTACATTGAATGTCTTTGTTTAATAAAACTCAATTCTATATAGGCCATTCTCTTTGCTTTCAGTGTTTGACATGCAAAATTTTGACAAGTGGAGGGTACAGTTGTTAGATTTTCTTCTTTAATCATATTTTTATTACAGTGACTGCATTTATATTCACTGAAACTTATTGATTTATTCCCCCTTAGGTGTAAAGGCCCATAGTCTGCTCTGGATACATTGAATTTCCCATCCCAATTTGCCCCTCGGGGACACTAAATAAACCTTGAACCTTGAATGCAATCTGTAGTGAGAACACATTTAAACACACAGGCTCAAGTCCTGGATGGTCAATTATTAATGATGGTGGGTTCTGAAGCTGCTCCATTCTTGATATAATCTAGTACATTAGAAAGGGTGAGTGACATAGAAAATATAGTGGCTACAGAATTAAAATGTAATTCAATAAGCAGTCATTTACCTGTGGTATCTCCCTGCAGCAGATATTATCACGTTCTGTAGGCATTGATGCACATGTGTTAGGAGAGACATTTAAAAGGTGACCACTTTGATGTTGTACATAATTTAAATATTATGTTACTAATGACTTAATATGGGATTTGTTAAATAATGTTTAGAAGCTTAATCAGATGCATTACAACAGATAAAGAGGTGCTGGCAGACATAACCTGTTGATCTTATTTGGCTGCTGTCACAGCACACATTGAGCATTTTTTTAAATGTGTCAGTATTAGCATAAAACGAAGCAATTTTTCAACCATTTACCCCGGGCCAGATGTAATATGCCAGCATACAAAGAATTAGAAACATTTTAAAAGATGAGGTTATACCCACTCGCATTCACGTTGTGCGGTGGGTGGAGATAATTCTGGAATTGCTGTAAATTAGAGATTTTTATTTTCCACAAACTCTCCAGTTTACTGTCAATATATAGACTACTACGGAACTACACTGTTTGAAGAAATGGTATGCATAGTCCCAACAGCCGAGGCATCTTTATTAGACCTAAAAACTAATCGGCGACTGGTGGGCGGCGGTGGTTCTGACAACTAGGAGAAAATTGTTCATGCAAATGGTTAGCGGGCGGATAGAGATTTTAAGAAGTGGTTGCAGATGAAAATATACGTCATCTGTGGATCTCTAGTAGCCAACAAAGGACACAATCTGCTTTTAGGTCATGTTTTTAAAATTTTATTTCAGATATATTTAACAAGTTTAAGTAGAACAGACATTTAGTGTTGACATCCTAATAAATACAGTCGTTGCCACATTGCAGGTTTTACTAGTACTGATGGTTATTTATTTGATTCACAAAACTACTTTACTAAGCCATCATACATGTGTTTTTCCTTAGATATACATATAGAAGTATATTATTTAAAGGCCTCTATGGGATACTTTACCCATCAAATGCTTCTTTGTGTTATTCTCAGGTTTTAATAAAATGATGTAGCACTTGGGCAGAAAAATACAAAACAGCATTCCATAACTTGAAGCCAGAATAGCAAATATCTCTACAGCTACAGTGAACTTGCCAGGAGAGCTGACATAAGCTGGGATGAAGGTGATCCAGACTGCACAAAAGATGAGCATACTGAAGGTGATAAATTTAGCTTCATTGAAATTATCAGGCAATTTTCGAGCCAGAAAAGCACATATAAAACACAACAGAGCTAAGAGCCCAATGTAGCCTAACACAGCCCAGAACCCTACAGGTGATCCCAGGGCACACTCCAGGATGATCTTTTCTTTATAGTGTTTCATGTTTTTAAAGGGAAACGGAGGGTTAATAGTGAGCCAAAGTATGCAAATAACAATCTGTATAAGAGTAAATCCCACTACACTGAGTCTCTGTTGAACAGGCCCAAACCATTTCATCACATTACTGCCTGGAAGTGTAGCCCTGAAGGCCATTAACACCACTATAGTTTTACCAAGAACACAAGAGATGCAGAGGACAAAGGTGATGCCGAAAGCTGTGTGACGGAGCATGCAGGACCATTCAGACGGACGTCCGATGAAGGTTAGAGAACACAGGAAACACAGGGTTAAAGAGAAGAGCAGCAGGAAACTCATTTCTGAGTTATTTGCTCTTACAATAGGAGTTTGTCTGTAGTGGAAGAATATCAGGGCTATAGTCATTGCCAGGCAGGCCCCAAAGACAGAAAAGGTGACCAATAATATGCCCATCAGCTCTTTGTAGCTGAGGAACTCTATTGCTTTTAAGTCACAGTTAGTCCGCCTTTCATTAGACTTGTACTCAGGAGGGCATTTGTCACATTTTACTGCATCTGAAAGTATAAATATGTTTAGGCTGTACAACACACACATCTTCAGATAGACCAGTAAAGTGCTGCCAGTGATTTTGCCCAAGAAAAACACAAGGATTGCAACAGTAAAGGCAAAGAATCCTTTATTCTCACTTGTACTATTGCTGAACTCTCCATCAGCACATGTGATGCAATCGAAACAGCAGATAGGTTTGCCCTTGACAAAAGCCCGACGGGTCCCTGGCAGACAGCTCTCACTGCAAATAGACCTGGGAACCTGCAACGCAGAAACAGAATGACACAAAGGCTTTTTTTTTTCTAATTACCATGTATTTATGTTTACATTTGTTTAAATATATGCACATGAGTGCTTAGACATCTACTATATTTAAAGACTATGATTTGCATTGGAGCCTATGAAGTCATATCTTTGAAAATCAGAATTACAAGTTATTTCAGAAAATAAATGATCATAACACAAAAGTACAAAGATAGACATCAGTAGTGGTATCATCCAGGGTACACTTAGTATACCTACTTATTGTTCAGTCAGAGTGACATATACGTACTAAGTTCCCCTTTGTATGGAGGACTGACTCTGTCATATTGAAAAATAAATAAAAAATATGAAAATGGCTTGGTAAATGTATTTCCATTCCATTTACCTTTGTCCATATTTATATTTTTGCTTTATATTTATCCTTTTATTAATTTTTGTTTCCCATTTACATTTTCTTTATCTCTTTTCTTATTTTTCATTTTATCATCATCTCGCATCTTAATTTTCATAACATGACTGATGGATTTTTGGGTAAACTAAATATAGCAGTCTTGAATGTTACGGTTTCTATAACAGTTTTTCTGGACTACAAAAAAAAGGGGAAAAATTGAGCGTATACCCACTTCTCCAGAGGCCACTATAGCAATATCTGAGACGAAACATAAACCAATAAATACAACCAAAAGCTTATTAACACAGGCGTTTTGAAGATCATTTTCATTCACTTACCTCTGTATTTTCACCTGCCCAGATTGCTTTTACACCTGCATTCATGTCAAACTGTTTCCCCTCAGGCCGTGAGGCATCATAATAACCAATGGTTTTGAACAGTATATAACCTGTTTCATCCATCTGCCAATTCACAAGTGCATAGCGTGCGACAGGATCACCCAGCTCATCAAAGAACACATTTTCACCTATTTTTGTGGTAAAATTCACCTGAGTGAGGTAATGCAAGACCTGCAGCAAACGGTAATACAGAAAATATTCAGATCATTATGTTACTTGAAGTAGATAAATGTTCTGTGCTTTTGTTTACCTGCCAGGGTTTCACATCTGTGCTCTGAGCACAAGTGTTGTTTTCAAAGGGCCCTTTTCCAGGTTGACAAATAAACAGCGTATGCAGTGCATGTGCTATGGCATATGTGGCCTTATAAATATTATTTAGCAGACTGGCATCTGAAACATCTGTGAAGCGTGAGTTTGTGTCCATCAAAGACTCTTTCCCAGTGCATTCACTGACTGAACCTGAAGTGTGTGCTTGGGGAGTCATGGTGCAACCGAACACCGACTCCCACAGTTCCACCAGTCCCTGATCTCCAGGCTGTGTTGAGGGTTTGCTGTTTGCCAGAAACTGCTGCAGTCCTGGGATGTGAGCATTGAGTGCTGCAAAACCCACAGCACCCTGAACAACAGCATAATTTACTGCAGAGGCAATATAACGATAAGTGATCCATCCTTCGCTGCCCACCCACTGCAAGCCTGTCACATTCTGATTATGAAGCTCCTTGATCAGAATATCAAGATCTGTGCCGTCAGCAAAAGCCACAATGACCTTAGAGGTGGATTTTTTTATTATTTCTACCACCTCTAAGAACCACTTTCTGGGGTCGGTTCTGTAAATTGCCACCGAGTACTCGACACATACGCCTTCCTTCTCAGCTGCTTCAAGGAATGTTGCCATGCCACCATTTCCATAATCACTGTTAGTTCTTATAGCACCCACCCACATCCAGCCAAAGTGTTTCACCAGCTTTGCTAATGCTCTACTCTGATAAATGTCACTAGGTATTGTTCTGAAGAAAGAAGGATAATCTCTTCTGTTACTAAGACATGCACAAGTCGCTGAATGACTGATCTGAAACAAAAGTAGTCAACAGAACAGTTTACATTAAAACATATTTTCAATACAGTTAATCCACGTATTACATTTAGTCTGACTCATCAGAATATATTCACTCTGCATTTCATGTGTTCAGAGAGTATGCATATAACCACCAACACTCACCACAGGTATAAAGAAGGGTCCCATGGTACGTGCAATACCTATGGTAGAGGTGGATGTGGTTTCCCCTATGACAGCATGCACAGTGGAGAGCTTGTCACAGTCACCCTCCCCCTTCTTCTTGTATCTATTCATCAGATTTAGTGAAGCTCTGATGGATAAAGGGACACTCGGGCAGGAGTCAAAGATCCTGTAGCCCAGTGTTACATCTGGTAATAGCTCTGAGCTATTATTGATCTCCTCAATAGCAAACATCATAGTGTATGCATACTGAAGCTCTCCTGGATCTAGTCTGTAAAAATAGACAAAGCACTACAGAAAACATTGCAGAAACCCACCATCTTTGAAACGGACACAAAGATATAGTGAGAAAAACACAAAAAACAACTTTTATCATGTCAACAATATCATTTTTTCCATCTCTATCTTACCCATTACATTGGATCGTTCCTGGGTTGACTTGAAAACCTGGGTTGACACTGATGGGATTTTGATGGAAGGAGAAAATGCCTCCAATGTTGATGTCTCCCTCCTTAGAAAACTGAGACAGTTCCTTTGTCCCATATGTTTGACACACAGAATGTAACCCTCTGATGGCCACACATGTAAGCAGCACCAAGTCTATCAGCAGCATAGCTGTTCACTTTAGTATTAACTAGAAGGCCTTACAATAAACCAACTCTGGGTATTTTATAGGGTTTTAGAATGCTATCAGAATGCCATAGGGGCTTAGGAAAAATGTTTGTACTTCTCTCAACCAATGACAGCGCTTCTGATGTGATGAACAAATGTTTGACCTATTAGATTCATGTTACATGTTTTGTATGTTGTCGTCTTGAGCATAGTATTGATGAAAACATAAATCTGCTGGGATGTTGGGTTTATTTTTGCATGAAAATTTGTTTTTCAATTTTAATAATTATTTCATTACTTATTCAGAAGGAAGATGGAAAATAGCATAAAAATTATGATACAATTCCAACACATTTGTCCAAGCTTAAGCTATATATATATATATATGTGTGTGTGTGTGTGTGTAAATGTATGTATGTATATATGTAAATAATCTTTAAACAAAACTGAGATTTGATTCTGAAGGACACATTTATAAAAATGTATTAATGTATTTTTTTTTGTTTTACAGTATTTGAGTTGTTAACGTGAGTCAAAAATGATATTTCATGGGTGATGTAGGGCTGAAATTGCATAATGCACACAAGCTTTGCACATATGTTTCTAAATGCAATTAATAATTGTCACTAATAAGAATTCTGGAGGATTGACTGAGTTATTTGACATTTTGTGCCCAACATGTGCTTTTGAACTTTATTATAATGGACTGTAGCCCTAAATAATACATTGTTTTTATCAACCAAATTTTATTGGCAGGGCATGTCTTTTCATATTAATCTCTTCCCATCATATGTTTTTTGGTATTTCTTTCTGGTTTTAGAAGTAAAATATAGCATTTTGGAGCAAATATGCAGAACAGCAACCCAACACTAGAGGCCAAAATAGCAAATACTTCCACAGCTACAGTGAATTTCCCTGGAGAGCTGACATAAGCTGGGATGAAAGTGATCCACACTGCACAGAATATCAACATGCTGAAAGTGATAAATTTAGCTTCATTAAAATTATCAGGCAGCTTCCGAGCCAGAAAAGCAAAGATAAGGCACAGAATGGCTAGGAATCCTATATACCCCAACACAACCCAGAAGCCTATAGGTGAACCCAAATCACACTCTAGAATAATCTTTTCAGCAGAATAAGTCAAATTTTTGTATGGGACTGGTGGTGCAAGAGTTAACCAAAGTACACATACTACAACCTGCAGTGATGTACAGGTGAAAACGCCTATTCTCTGAAATGGAGCAGAACACTGAGGAACTCTAGTTACTGGCCTCTTAGTCTTAAAGGCAATGACCACTGCTATGGTCTTGGCTAAGATACAAGACATACACAGAGCAAAAGTGATGCCAAACGCTGTGTGACGCAGCATGCATGACCATACAGAAGGTCTGCCGATAAAGGTCAGAGAACAAAGGAAACACAGACACAAGGAGAAGAGCAGCAGGAAGCTCAGCTCTGAGTTACTGGCTTTGACCAGGGGTGTTTGACGAAACCACAAAAAGATAAAGAACACCACTGTAGTTAAACTTGCTCCAAATAGTGAAAAAGTAGTCAGAACAGCACCCATGGTTTCTTCATAAGATAAGAACTCAATCACCTTTGGCACACACTGGCTGTGATTCTCATTTGACCAGTACTCCAATGAACACCGTATACACTCTGCAGAATCTAAATGTTAAAATATAAAAAACAAAATTAATGTTTGATATAAAGGCTTTGAATGAATGAACAGTATAAACAGAATAAGTAGGTTTTTTTTTCTTACTGTTGGAGTTGCTGATCTCTCCAGCAGCGCAGGAGATGCAGGAAAAACAGCAGATGGGCTTTCCTTTAATCACAGCTTGGCGGAAACCTGGTGAACAGCTTTCACTGCAGACAGACTGAGGCTTCTGAAATAACCATCCATCACATCATTTACTCTTTATTACTCTTCTAATTTCAATTTAATTTACCATAATTATAATTGGAGTATTCATGCTGTGGTCATAACTTGCTCAAATAAACATGTGCAGGTTATTTATATTGCTGTATTTTCTAAATTTAAATGTAAAAAAAAAAAACATAAAATGCAGCATTAAGAGTATGAAATCTGCTTCTCCTCTGTTAATAAAAACAGCACTGGTTCATGTACCAGTTTTTCAATAATTCTCACTACTACATCTAAAGATTAATACTTTCCAGACAATATTTAACCTCACATGTACTCCGCTTCAATATGAGGCTGAGTATGTCATAGATAATAGTTTTGAAAGGTTTTATACCTTTATGGAGTCGGCAGCCCATGTTATGTTTATTCCATTCATTGTAAACTGTTTTCCTTTTGGAAGTGAAGCATCATAACTTCCAACAGTCACAAACAAAGTGTCCCCCTTTTTGTTTCTCTGCCAATTTACTAGCTCATAATTGGCTGCAGGGTCTCCATTCTCATCAAAGTACACACTCTCACCAGATTGAAGAGTAAAATTCACGTCTTGCAGATGTGTCAAAACCTTAAATTAGAAAATAAAGGTACAACATTTCAGTTACAAAAGTTTATTGAATTTGTGACATAATTTGGATCAACACTTACATGCTTTGGCTGTAGTTTGTCTCTCCAGATGCAAGACTGATTCACCATTTCACCACATTTTAACATCTTGTGTATAGCATAAGCCACGGCATATACAGCCTTATACACATTGTTGGATATCCTCAGCTCTGACACATCTGTGAAAGGGTTGTCGAGGTCTTTCAGTTTTTCAGAGCCAGAGCATTGTTTTGGAACATTCGGACTGGGCTGAAAAGTGCAATCAAACGCTGCTTCCCAGAACTCTCTGACCACATTATTTTGTTTGTTCTGAAATGGGTTAACTTGTAAAAGAAATTCTTGTAATCCTGGGATTTTTGTCTTTTTAATAGTAAAGCCGAGTGACCCTGTTAAGATGCCAGAGTATGTGTTTGTTGCGAGGTAGCCTGCAGTGATCCAAGACTCACTTCCCACCCATTGTAGCCCCGTCAAGTTCTGCCTCACAGCTTCTTCGAGAAGGATATTCATCTCACTCTGGGCAAGGAAGGCAACTAAAACCTTTGCAGATCCTTCACGGATCACTCTGACCACCTTGGCAACTTTATCCCTTGAGTTGGTTCTTGAAATGGCCTCCGAGTACTCGACACAGACTCCCTCCTGACCTGCCGCTGCAATAAATGTGGTCATGCCGTCATTACCATAGTCATTGTCACTTCTAACTGTGCCAACCCAGGTCCAGCCGAAATGTTTCACCATTTTTGCAAGAGCTCTACTCTGATAATAGTCACTGGGAATGGTTCTGAAGAAAGAGGAATACTCCTTTCTATTACTGAGACAAGCACACGTTGCAAAGTGGCTGATCTGGGTGGAAATAAAGAGGCAATTAAAAAATGCATATATTAAACATTGAAATGTCAGTGATATTTTGTATTATTAGTTTAAACTCTTCAACTGTCATTATGCATTAATTAACGTTTTACATAAAACGTTTTTTTTTAGGCAGGACAATGTACATTAATAAACACATTTATATATTTCAGTATAAACATGTAAATATGACCAGAGTTAGTGTCAATGCTAATTTTCAACCACAGCCACCGTTATATGAGTAAATAACAGTGATCTGTACAGAATAAGTAAAGCACATTTCAAGACAATACATTACAAAGCAGTACAGAATAGCATCTTTGTCTATATATCAAGGCCTAAAATAGAATAAAAATAAACCAAATATTATTATGCAAAAAGTAATACATTAAAATACATTTAATTTCAGTCCAAAACAACATTTGTGCTTACATATCAAGTACAAATAAATTTAAAACACTCATCTGGCCCTTTAAAGGATAGTGTTTCTTCACGCATTCTGAGGCAATCAGAGATGCCTCATCACCGCGTCATGAACATGTATACGGAAGTACCGGTAAACTGTTGTTCGACCTCAAGTCATTTTTCTACTGTGCAAAAACGGCTTGAAACAAAGCAATCCGGACAACACACAATGTATTCAATAGCAATGGAGAACACATCAATATTAATGAAATAACGATGGAATGACACCTTTAAAGTGCTAATGTTCACATGTTTGGTTGTTTCTTAGCCATACTTTAATTAGAAAGGAGCATAGGTGAGGCTGTCCCTGTTATCTGCTGGGAGGGTGTTGTAAATTCACATCTACAAACATGGACACAGTAACTCATTCCTGTCCTGGGTCTTTAGAGCTTTGAACTTTTACATTTATGGTTTTGTGTAGTTTCTCCAAAATCAATTCATATTTACCACTGGTATATGAAAAATCCCTGATGTCTGAAGCATTACAATGGTTGAGGAGGACTCTGAGGCTCCGATGATGGCGTGAACAGATGATTGGCTGGAGCATGTTTTTCCTAAAATCTTTTCTTGTCGATTCATTAGACCCATCACTGCACGCACTGAGGACAGTGTTGAACCACAACTGTCGAAAATCTTATACCCAATAGAGATATTAGGCAGTAGAGAAGTGCTTTTGTTGATCTCCTCTATGGCAAACATCATTGTGTGGGCAAAGCGAAACTCTCTAAAATTTATTCTGAAAATCACACAAAACAATACTCACACTTGAATAAGATTGTATTCAGGTTAGAGAGCATAGAATAAAATGAGGAAGTAAATACTGTACCCGGTGCATGTGAGAGGTTCTGGAATATTTGTGAAGGATAGAGGAGGCTTTGAGATTTGGCTGTGAATGGAGAAGGCTCCTCCAATGATAATTTCACCATCCTTTGAAAAAAGAGGAAACTCAGGTTTCCCTATCACCTTGCAAAGTGCATCATCTTCCTCTGCTCCTAAAGCTGCCATTGTAATGACAAACATGAGCACCATATGTGCACAGTTACACATCTAGTACAAACAGACCCACAAGGATGCATACAACTGGTACTGTAATCAGTTTGTCTTTCACTGTTCGAAACATGTGTGATTTAATGAGCAGTACTTTATATCCCTGCAGATGATGATCATGTCAGTAGAGATGAGGAAGAGGAGGAGGAGGAAGAGGATAAATGTTCTTTTGTCAGATCATTTCAAACAGCTTTTAGCTTTTTAAAAAAAAAAAAAAATTAATTACTTTATTTAAAATGATGCAGTAGAAGATGGGATTTTTTAAAGATAATGGTGTCTTAATATGACAAAATATAGATATTTTAAAAATATTTCTTTGGGATATGCAGGACAGTTTTCAAAATTATTAGCCTGTCCCCTGAAGGACGGGTATTGTAGGTATTGTCTTTGGTTCTTTTTTGTCATTAACTTTGCAAATCAGTGATTTGCGAAGTTATGTTGCTGTAATGGTTTGTCCGTTTGGACTGAATTTCACCTAAATCGACCCACTACTTCCGGTCTGACGCCATATTGAATTTTTGCATCAAGGTCACAGCAGAGATTTGCCGTTTTCAACATGTCGTCTACATCTCAGAAACAGATAATGATATATTGGTGATTAACATGATAGCGCGTGATAATGATGTATTCGTGATTGAACAAGTTCGCAGATTTGCGAAGTCATCATGCTCTGTGTGGCCTTCTAGTTTGTCTGTGTGGTTGTCACCAACTTTATGCAAAAACAACTGGAATAATGTCCATACATTTTTCAGGATAGGTATGAGGTGGTTCAGTGATAAGAGATAGGGACACTGAATGAGTCCTAGACTTATCAAACATATTAGCTACATATTAATGCAGACATATTGTGGCATGCTTACTGTATGACATTGCAAGTATTGGACACAGTGTTGAGTATGGGTTGTTTTTATGTACAGGGGTTCAGCAGGGTGGTAGGGCATTAGTGTTAATTTATAGTCAATATGTGTATGGTATTTTTTATTGGCCATTTTGTGCTTGTTTTTGGATTTTTAGAGCTGCAGCATGACTGAAAGCCCCAAGACTAGTTTCAGCTACTTCCTGTAGCTTTCTGATGAAGTAGCTGAAACTAGTCAAGCAGGTAAACAAACACTGCATCTGTCTGTTAAAAAGAATCTAACTTTACAGTTATCTTTGGAAGGCAGTATGAACCTTTACAATGTTTTCTAACATTGAAATGGATGAGTTAGAAAAAAAGTCAACTGTTCACAGTTGTCATTAACCTATTAACCTATTAACTTAACCTATTAAACCTAAAATGATTTTTAGAACCAGGCTGTAAACCCATTTATTTCTGCTGTCAATGTGTCCTTTTTAACATGGTAGTTTATGGGGATTGGTTCGGTTTTGGTCCCAGACCATAGCAGATGATGAATGTACTGCAAGTTTTGACACTTCAGGTTTGCTTCACTTATGTTCACCAGTTTGACACTTGGTTTGGCTACAGTGTCTAATGCAGTGTGCCATGATGTCCTGAGTCATTGTCAATGCTCAGGACCAAGAGTACCAAGAGTTAGACAACTAGTGGGATTTTAAGTCTTTTAAGACAACTCATCTTAGATATTCTTCACTTCTACCACTTCACAAGCTGCAGTGCACCAGCCCCTCATGACCTTTTGGACAGTCGTGAACACATCAGAAACTGCAAACACCCTGATCAGGACACAAACCCCAGCCTCTTGCACCAATGTCAGTCAATATTTATTAATCTATTTATTACACTAAAATACAATACATTGGTATGTAAAGCCAGTGAACATTTCACATGAATTGGTGTAATTCAGAGTGAAATTATTTTGTTTATGGATCTGTGCTACAGTGGGGGGGTCCCCCAATTTGCCTTGACACATGAACAGGGCTGGACCTGCTCTTTACAAGATATAACACTGACAGTGGTACTATGTGTCTACATTATGAGAGTTCCTCCAATACTTTCAGATTTTATGAGCTAAATATTATATTATTTTAGGATTTTCTGATATATTGATTAAAATTACGATGATCAGTGCTATTTCTGGGGTTCCACACATGGATAAAGAAATTAAAGATAGACTTTTGATAGCTCATCAAAACAAAATTAAAATAAGATTACTACTGTTGTAGTGTGGCATTGGACTGTGTGCTATTTAATTTGGTGTTATTTTTGTTTTTCAGTCAAAGGGGTGTTTATGAGTCAGCTGATGAATCTCTTAGGCACCCTTTAATTAAAAAGAAACAGTTGTTTGTGTGAATGATGGTAGGTTGATGAAACACTTCACAACTCTCCAGACGACTGACGTTTGGGTATTGGAACACACCTTGGCCTGACCTTGACTTTTACCTTGTGTTTTTTCTACATAGAGTCTCTCTAATGAAAAAACAACACCGTCTAGGGTTAACTGCATCTCCTGCCTCCACAGCTTTCCTTTCAATGTACACTGGAAACATCCCCTGAGCTCTTGCATCATATTTCCCTGCAAATCTCTGAAGCAGAACGTGAGGCTTTTGTCCACACTGTGTCCTGTACTGAAATCTATCATGTACTGCAGGTCACTGTAGTGTGTTCTTGCATATTGTAGCATCATAGAGAGATGGCAGAAGGTTAGGTCAGCCAAAGTTAAAGAGCACAATATGTGCTTTTAATTTGACAGGTAGGAGTCATAGTTTGGCAAAATAGTTGATCATTAAAAATCACAGGTTAACAGGTTTGTTTAGCCTTATGGTACACTTCAACAAAACTACAAACAAGCAGGACATTAAACATTGCCATAAATACCTTAACCCAAATCTAACCTCAGTTTAAAGTATACACTAGTGTCTGGCACACAGACAGACGAAATACAACAAAGAACTTGTAAAACCATTTTTTAGCAGTAAAGCAGAATTTATTTTCGAAATAACTTTTTCATTTAAATGACAAAGCAAGAATAAAGTGTAGCATACATGTTTAAATAAGCAGTTTTGTCAAGACAATGGGAAGAACAAAAACTAAAGTTACCTCATTGATAGTTTTGGTTACATTATGTCATTTTTTACCCATCATATGTCTCTTTGTATTCATTTCAGGTTTGAGCAAAATGATAAAACATTTTGGTGCAAATATACAGAAAAGTAATCCGTAACTTGAAGCCAGAATAGCAAATATCTCTACAGCTACAGTGAACTTTCCAGGAGAGCTGACATAAGCTGGGATGAAAGTGATCCAGACTGCACAGAAGATGAGCATACTGAACGTGATTAATTTAGCTTCATTAAAATTATCAGGCAGTTTTCGAGCCAAAAAAGCACATATAAAACACAACAGAGCTAAGAGGCCAATGTATCCTAACACAGCCCAGAACCCCACAGGTGATCCCAGGGCACACTCCAGGATGATCTTTTCTTTATAATGTTTCATATTTTTAAAGGGAAACGGGGGGTTAATAGTGAGCCAGAGTATGCAAATAACAACCTGTATAAGAGTAAAAGCCACAACACTGAGTCTCTGTTGAACAGGCCCAAACCATTTCATCACTTTACTGCCTGGAAGTGTAGCCCTGAAGGCCATTAACACCACTATAGTTTTACCAAGAACACAAGAGATGCAGAGGACGAAGGTGATGCCAAATGCTGTGTGACGAAGCATGCAGGACCACTGAGATGGACGTCCAATGAAAGTCAGAGAACACAGAAAACACAGGGTTAAAGAGAAGAGCAGCAGGAAACTCAGCTCTGAATTATTTGCCTTTACTAAGGGCGTGTCTTTATTCTTTAAGAACATTATGGTCACACTTAATGTCAGGAACACACCAAACACAGTGAAAAATACAAGGATTTTACTCATAACTTCAGTGAAGGAAAGGAACTCAATGTTTTTCATTACACATGCATCTCTATTTTGATTGGACCAGTACTCTTCAGGACACTTCACACAGTCAATAGAATCTGTAACAGAAATGTTGATATATATATGTATATATATATTTTTATAATTTAAGTTAAATAATACAAGCATGAATGAGATACTCTACTATGCAGTACTTTAATATTAAGCATAAGGCGTTACAAGAAAACACTGTATGCTCATTGGTGTATTTCAGGTCTGTGATACCTGTGGTGTTGCTGATCTCTCCTTCTGCACATGGTATACAGTCATAACAACAGACAGGTTTTCCTTTTAAGAGAACTTTATGAGTTCCTGGACGACAGCTTTCACTGCAGACTGACACAGGCAACTTTTTAATGACACAGAAAAGAAGATTATGATTAAACATCAACAGATGACAGCAAATATTATTGTAATTATTATATTAAGAAATTCATTAAATGTCAAAATCAAGCATTGTACTTGCTTTTTTGGTTGCTCCAGGCCACATAATTTCCTCAGTCCTGAGGACAAACCTCTGTCCAGGAGGTAGAAAAGCATCATAATATCCAACAGGTTTAAACTCAATTAAACCATTTGGATCTTGTCTCCAGTTCACCACCTCATACCGGGCCACAGCTGAACCAGTGCTGTCAAACCAAACTTCTTCTCCATTCTTTATGGTAAAATTTACCTTCTTGAGAGACTGCACAACCTAAGCAAAGATGTTGTAAACAACTTATTATACAGTATGTATAATAATAAGCATGTGAAAAATAAATCCTACAGTTCTCACCTCCTTAGTTGTAAGTGCCTTAGTCTTATTACAACCCTGACTGTCGGAGCAGTTTAATACACTGTGCAGAGAATGAGCCACAGCATAAATGGCTTTATAGATGTTACTGGTGTATGTCAGCTTTGGTACATCATCAACATAGTCTTTCAGCTTATAAAGATCATGGTTTTCTCCACATGCTGTTTCTCTTTCTTTGCACTTAAATGACGTTTGCCAGAAGTCCTTGATTAAAAATGTATCAAAGCCACTAATATTGGACTTTGGTACAGCAAAACCCAGAGCTCCTCCCAACACACTGAAGCTGTTCGGAGTCACAAGGCTGTCAGCAGTGATCCAGGCCTCCACTCCAATAAACTGTCGCCCTGTGATATTGTGCAAACTCAACTGCTCTAAAAGATTATTCATTTCCACATGAGCCAAAAAACCAATGATAACCTTCGCTGTGCTTTTACGGATCACTTCCACCACTTTCATCAGCTTCTCTGGCTCTGCTCTGTCAAATTTCTCTCTGTACTCCACACAAACTCCTTCTTCTTGTGCTGCAGAAAGAAAGATGGCCATGCCATTGTTTCCATAATCACTGTCACTGTTGACTGCACCGACCCAGGTCCAGCCAAAGTGTTTGACCAGCTGAGCGAGGGCTCGGCTCTGGTGAAGGTCACTGGCAATGGTTCGAAAGAAAGATGGGTGTTCCTTCTTATTACTTAAACACTCACAAGTAGCTGAATGACTGATCTGAAAATACACAAAAAGATAAATTAAGATATTTGAACGTCATGATGCAGACATTGATATTAGTACTTCTCTTACCACTGGTATTTGAAATGGTCCAGTAGTATGTGACAAAACAATGGTTGAAGAGGACTCAGACTCTCCTATAATAGCATAAACAGCTGATTGACCAGAGCAGCTCTTTGTGACAACTTTGTCTCCACCATTCATCAGTCCCATCACTGCACGCATGGATGTTAATGTTGAACCACAGTTGTCATAGATACGATATCCAATTGAAACATTAGGAAGAGGGAAGTCACTTTTATTGATTTCCTCAATGGCAAAAATCATAGTTTGTGCAAATCGAAACTCCCTGAGGTTGACTCTGAGACAGGAGTAGTAAAGTACAAATGCATATTCACATTGATATACCACAGTGTATTTTCATATAATGGACACAGTTACCTAGAACATTTGAGATACGAAGGTTCTTCTGTAAAGGATAGTGGAGGTTGTGTGATTTTGCTGTGGATAGAAAATGCTCCCCCAATTGTGACATCTCCTTCTTGAGCCAGGAGAGGGTACTCTGAGCCCCTCAGTATACGGCAGAGAGGAGCTTCATCCTCTACTGCTCCACATATCAACAGGAGCTCTGCAAGAAAAAGCCTCAGCCACATGTGTGACATGTTCCGTCTCTTAATCCTGACTGTGCAGAACCACCACAGCTGTGATCAAAGCAATGCTAAATTCAACATTTTATTAACTCATCTGACAACAGATATGACTGTCCTCTACAAGCCAATCAGGGATGAGAGCATACGTCACATGTTTTGGCTGTGTTGTAAGTGCTGTTTGCAGATATTGTACAGCACCAACACAATATCTGTGTTGTCATTGTGTCTTATGATTTATACTGTGATTTCATGGCATGGCCCGATTTTGTAAAAAAAAAAAAAAGAATACACAATTACTATATATATATATATAAATTGTACTCACTTTTGTGGATATGGGCAGGAAAGTTAGGGGGACAAAAAATCAAAATGAGGTAGAAAAATAGTCATCATTATGAGATTTTTAAAAAGTCAGAAACCAGAATTATTTTGAAAAAATGCATAATTATAAGATAAAATGCCACAATTGAGGTAAAAATCATAATTATAACCTAGACAGGCACTGATTTTCCCTCTCAAGCATTTCGGGTTAGTGTTTTAGCATTCCTTCAGTTTGAAAAAATAAGTCTATTCTGAGAATGTAAGGAGTACAAAGTACAGATATCTATGCAAAAATGTAGGGAGTAAAAGTCAAAAGTTGGCAGAAAAATAAATACTCAAGTAAAGTACAGATACCTCAAAAAAATCTACTAAAGTACAGTAATGAAGTACTTGTGCTTAGTTACTTCCTGCCTCTGGTTAAAGGTTGATAAGAGCGTTTATTGATTCAATAGAATCTTAGAAGGTAACGGTGCTGGATTTCCTCCTATGTTTGAAACTTAACCATCAGAGAAATGTGCAGAACAGTATTTGAGTCGACCAGACAAAGCTCGATGAATATTGTGTTCATACCAGCTACACTGAAAAATATGACAAGTTGATCTTACCTAAACTGGTTACACTAAAAAAAAAAGGACCCATAAAGACCCAAACATCCAACTGATCATAATTATCTACTGATATAAAATATTAAAAAAGTGTGATCCACTAATTCTATCAATACATGTAAATAATTAATAATACAGTGTGTCGTCTTTTCATGATTATCAGATATGACTCATTTGGATATTCAGAGGTCACTGAATGTGGAAACACCATCTTCTGCAACAATGGTTGACCAGTAAAACCAAAGGAGTTCAGATCAATGACAGTGGATGAAGTCATTTGATTTATGTTCTGTTATTGAATTTTTTTGTGAAAAAAAGTACTTTTTCTTATTTTTTGTGTTTCTGATATAACAACCCTCAACTTTACTCTAAGCTTTTTGTTAAGTTATTGACCGAAATAAAATAATAAATAATAAAATACTTGAGCTTCACTGAAAAAAAAACGCAAAACACAAAGGAAAATCTTATAAATGATGATAGATCATAAAAGAAAGGTTAATCATAGAGAAAAAATAAGTTTGGAAGTTCCACAAAAGGATCTTTACGGGATACGTTTTTTTATTTACTTAATTTCTAATATAGTTTAATCAGTCTTTCTAAGTGTGAGTAACTTAAATAACTGAATAAAGCACAATGAAGAATGATTAGTATGCAGTACTAATACTGTAACAGCATATGTGCATGTAAACAGTACATGTAAATGAGTAATTTTGTGTAGTTAGGAAAGAATGGAGGAAGAAGAGAAAGTGTTTGGAATTTAAACAGTTTTACTTTAACTTGGAATAAATCCCTACTTAGTTTTGGGTTTGTTTTTTTCTCAAGAGGCACTCATCATGAGAGGTGAGTAAGAAAGGCCTTCCCTGAGAGAAGCCAGAAGTTTAGGGTTCAGGAGGATTTCCACAATTAAATGACCCATGGTGTTTCAAAATGGCCACTCCAAGAACCATGAATTAATTTAACCATTTCCTGAAAAAAATAAAAGTAATAAAATAAAATTGCATTGGAAACAAGTTGCAAGAGCTCAGCAAAAGGTGCATGAAAGACAGTAAACAAGATAAAAAAAAAAGACAATTAAAAATGATGTCAAAACTAAAACATCCCACGAATAAAAGTAGTGTTAGATTCTTCACTGTTTTATTTCTGCCTGATGTTTAGCTAATTTCTTTGAAAAATTACAACACTATTTGATTTCTATTGATTTCATTGTCTTGTTTTGTATAATTCCTGTCTCTCCATTTGTGTTTAAATATATTCAGTTTGCAAATGGATTGTTATTTTACTGGATAATTTAACATCTGAAAAAGGAACAAATGTTTGAAATCAGACATTTATAATTTTACAATATCATAGATTGTTTTGCATTGTCCTTAAATAAATAACAGTGATGTTATCAAAATATAAATCATTGAATTCCATCAACAATGATAGTGGTGGTGGTGGTGAGGGGGGGGGGTTGAAACATTTACCTTCAAATTAATTAATTCTATTATTTTTTATCTATGTCACAATATTTTATATTTTCTATAACTGGATGGGACATTAAACTCAGACCTCTGAAAACGTATCAAACTAAACAATTCATCATGACTGTTTTAGCGATGCATTGAACCTTGTGCTATTTAATTGGATTTTACTGTTGTTTTTCAGTCTAAGGGATGTTTATTGTTAGTCTTATAAACCTCTCGGGCACTGTTTAATTAAAAAATAAATTGTTGTTTTCCTGTTTGTATGGATGATGTTGGGTTTATGAAACACTTCACAGCTCTCCAGACAGTTGACATTTGGGATTTAGAACTCATCTGATTGTGCCTTAGGTCTGACCTTGACTTTCACCCTGTGTATCCTCTACATAGTTCCTCTAACAAGCAAAACAACTCCCTCTAGATTTCACTGCGTCTCCTGCCTCTACAGCTTTCCTTTCAACAGACACTGGAAACTTCCCTTCAGGGCCCTTGCACCGTGTTTCCCTCTAAGGCTACATTCACATAGCATGTCTTAATGCACAATTCAGGTTTTTTGGTGAAATCAGATTTTTTTTGTGTGTGATCATTCATTATAAACAGCTTAATGCAACTTTTATCAGTCTTCAGTGTGAAAATGACTGCAAAAAGTTGAGCCACATTTGCCTGCAGTCTGAACAAAGCCTAAGTCTCTTAAGGAGAACCAGGCTTTTGTCTACACTGTCCCCTCAAGCCCAAATTAAACACTTTTTGGACAAAAAAAATTCTAATAAAAATATTGACTATTCAGGCATTATCATGTCATTGCAATATTACACATAAACTATGCTGTGTTTGTATTCATTGTGTAGTAGATACAAAAACTGAGCTGCTACATTTAATCTAATGTCTCATGGATATCAAAAGGGGTGGATGAACACTGACTAGTCCAGTAACAACTCCAGTCTGACACAAGAGCTAGCATGATCACCTCAAAACAGGACTAAAGAGGAAAGTGTGTGTTTGTGTGTGTGTGCGTGTATGTTACACGGTTTCTCAGTTTGAGAATGCTGGATCATTCAATAACTGAAGTGTCAGTGGTTCGTATTCTGGCTCTAAGTGTCCTTGGGTAAGACACTGAACCCTAAATTGCTCCCAGTAGGTCTGTTCGTACCTTGCATGGCAGCAATCAACTACTCATGTATGTGAATATGTGAATGTAAGGCCATGTAAAGCACTTTGGCCACCATGGAGGTACAGTCCAGTAGCATTTGGTCATGTCTGACCAGTGGATCAGTTCTTTAAGAGCATTTTCACACAGTGTACTGCAGTCTGTACCTGAGTAAGCTTTATTTTGTCCAAGTATACACAACTGTTCTGTGCTTGAGTAGTCTACTTGAGAAGATGGTCCTTGATACGGGCCACCTGTCACGTCAACACATATTAACACATCCAAGTCCGAACATGGTCTGGATGTGACCTCATCACACCATTAAGCCAATGGAAGTGGGTAAATCACCATGAAACCAGTGGCTACAGCCACAGCTACACACGCTGATTGGTTTATTTACATGTGGTCCAAAACCCACCCACCAGATCTCGGTCCGCCGGGCCCGGCAGCATCTCCCTCAACCTCCCCTTGGCCATTGGGTCTAAGCTGGGCCGAGCCCCGGTCATGAGGACCAGGGCGCCAGCCTTCCTGCTGCGGCTGGTGCAAGAGGGGGCTCCAGGCTCTGGAGAAACACTGCGCTTCAAACAGACTCGCTCGGGCTGTTGACACCGGGACGGGCAACCTGGTGCCGGCGACACCCAGACACACGCCTGGCTGTGCTGGTCCTCGTCATCAGGCCGTGCTGGTCCTCGTCATCGGCCCCTGAGGGAGACGGACTGTCTGGATCTCGCTCGCTCATCGGGTCAGGGAAAACTGGGAATGTGACCGGGGGCCGGCCGGCCGGCCTGATCACCGGTGGCCAAGGGGACATTGAGGGGGATGCTGGTGGATCAGCGTTGTATCAGAGTGAACACTTTCCCATCACTATTGTTGATTTTTTTTTAAGTGTTCCCACAGTTTTGGTTTTCATGGTGTCAACTTTCTGTCGCTTTGTGTTTTGATAAAACATTCAGACTGGTGTTAAATGGTCGTACATAGATTCATTTGTACTCTGCACGAGCTCTGCGTTTGCTATTAATAAATTCCTTCTTGTATTGCAAATGCTCAAATTCATAAAGATATGATATGGAGAGATCTCAAAGTTTCCTCTTTATAGTCTATATAGTCTACACTACAATGAAAAAGAGTTTGTGCAGTAGAATGATTGATGCAGGCTGCGGACAACACCCATGCGGTCAACCATTGGTCAAGCGGTCATTGGTTTTACATCCCTAGTGCTTATTGTCCTCTTGTGTGTGTGTGTGTGTGTGTATATGTATATAGTATACATTGTTGTGTATGTATATTAAAAACACTTTCATTTTTAAATGAATTCTTTTAAATTTTTATTTCCTCTAAATGTATGTCATTCACGGTATAGCCTAGTCATAGTGCAGTTTATAAGAATTATGTGATTATACAAAATAAAAGAACACCCTGGAAATATTCGTAATAATCATATTCATATGAATAATCATAATAACATAATAATATGGGCCTATACGGTACTGTATAGGCCAACTAAGGTGACCAATAGACAATCAGCTCAGTCGACCAATCGGAGCTCTCTTTCATTAAACATATGCCTTTTTTGTCTAATACGAGTGAGGCAAGTCGTGCCACTTTTCATATGCTAATTGAGGGGTCATTAGCACCCCACTGTGCTTGTGGTACATTTCCATCCATATGCTGCTGCTTGCACCAAACTAATACAATGTCACATACGAAAGATGGGATTCGAAAATTAGGGCATTTTCGGGAGGTTTTCTTCCGTCTACAGTGACGGATATGACAGTTTTCATCCAGGGTCAGAGTATGAAAACACTAGTATAATAAAAACCACAAAAACAACATTAAATTAAAAAAAGAACGGATATAATTTATTGTGTGTGTCTAAGTTTGATGTTTCCTCACATTTCAATCAGTGACATGTTAGCAAATACACACGCACACAGATTCATCAGTGCAGTTGACATACCAGGGACAATGTTGCCATCTCCTGGAAATAGGCTGTAAAGTACACAAGCTTTAATGACCCAACAGTAGTTCAACAGCTAATACTCAGGGAGAATAAAAGATATGAGATTAAAAAAGACAAACGTTGAGTAACCAAATCCAAAATAAAGTATTAGAATCAGATTCAGTTTATTTGGCATTTGCAGAGGAAAAAAACTGTATTGGAAATAGGTTGAAAAAGCTCAGAAAGAATACATGAAAAACACTAAACAAGGAGAAAAAAAGACATGAATAAGAGTAAAAAAAAATTTAATGTGGCCCAATGGATTGACCAACACTCATTTGGACAAAGTGCATGAATATAAAGTACATTTAAACATAAAGATTACACATGTGAAACAAAAGGACAAAGAGAAATCTACCAGATGAACATGTACAGTCACCTTTATTTAAGTTTTATTCATGAACACAACCAGTTATTTATGGTTTAATCGAATAATTTAAGAATAATTTAGCAAAACAATAAAAAGAGGGACAAATAATACCAAATAGTTATAGCAAATTCTTTTTCTTTGTTTCTTTCTTTGATAATAACCTAGACATCTGAAGCAACAAACAAGTCTAAGTGGTTCTTGACTGAAATGACAAGTGGTATTTGTCATTTTGTGAACAAGGTTGATTGTCCTCTATGAACGATGGTGAAATATAACAACCACAGACTGAATGTGAAGATGAAAAACCCTTCAAATGTTGTGGCCAAACTATATTTACCACCTAGTGTCTGGCTGCTGTATATGGATCCTCTCTAGGGCTGAAAACACATGTATACAATATTTAAAATTTTTCAGGTGTTATAGGTAGATTTTGTGAAAGTGAAATTAATATGTCTGATCAGTGAGGTGTTTACTGTCAAATGTAATGTCATTATAGATGATGACATCAACATACTAATGAGGGGAAAATATATCCTTTTAGACCATGGTCTTCAACACTAGAACATAAAAGACAAAATTAGGTGTCACTGTGAGGTGAAGAACGGCCACGTGACCCCTGAACTGGGGATGTTTACATGTTTGTTTGTAACTTCTTCCAAAGAAACCCCCCCACTGCATATTTTGATGACATTGCATGGTGCAGGTATGACTGTAACGTCCATGTTTCACATTCACTGACTCCATGTATGTCCTATTAGTCATAAGAGATCACACTCATCAGGTTTTTTTCCTTTAATTTGTCACCTGTTGGTTATTGGGCCACCTATAATTAAATACAATGAAACTAACCCAGTGTTTGGGGTTTTATTTTATCATTTTTATTGCAGTTTTCCTATAATAAGACAGTGCCTTCAACAGACAAAAAAAAGTACAGTTTAAAATTACAGTTCTCATCTTATTTTCTTAATCTGCTTTATCCTCACTAAGGTCATGGGGGTCACAGGGGGCCTATTTCAGCTACAATGGCTGAAGGTGGGGTACACCCTGTATGAGTCATCACAGGGCTAAACATATACAAACAAACTATCACTGTGACATTCACACCGATGGACAATATAGATTAACCAATTAACCTGTCAGTGTATGTCTTTAGATGGTGGGGGGAAACCAGGGTACCTAGAAAAAACCCACACAGACACAGGGAGAACATGCAACAAGTGCTAACCCCTGCACCACCATGATGCCCCGATCACAGTTCTAAAATTATACAAAATGAAGGAGGTGGTGGATTATTTTTGAAACACACACATGTGATGTGGCAGTGCAGTGGTTAGAACGTCCTGGGTTTGATTCCAACACCAGTCGGTGGGACATTTCTGTGTGGAGTTTGCATGTTCTCCCTGTGTGAGTTCTCTTCAGGTACTTCCTCCCACCATCTGAAAACATGCACTGATAGGGTAATTGGTTAAACTAAAACTGCACCTAGGTGTGAATGTGAGAGTGATTGTTTTTCTCTATATGTTCAGCCATGTGATGACCTGGTGATTTGTCCATGGTGTACCCGTCCTTTGACCATATGTGGCTGGGATAGGCCCCCAGTGACCCCTGTGACCCTAGTGAGGATAAAGCGTGCTCAGAAAATGAATGGAAACTGTTCAGTTGTATATAACCTAGTGTTTCTAAGATAGAGGACACAGTGAATACTGTACATCTGGGTCTAAAAGTCAAGCAGATCAAATTGGACGGATAAGGACGAAGCAATTTATGCTACAGTGTTAGAGCTGTTTACGCCTCTTCAAATCAAATCCCAATAACACTGTTCTACTTTTTTTTTTAGGAAGTATCTGCTTCAGACATTAAATGTGCTAAGTCTCATAAAACAAATGACAAAACCAGCCAACCACCATTTAAGACTAGTTTTCTGTATCAATTAGACACGTGGTAAAATTTAATTAATTTTATTCTGGAAGCATTTTACCGTATGTGTAGAGCAGTGTAATTATACACAAATATAATGTATGTGTTATTTTTGTTCATTTGCATTTTTCCCCTTTTGAAGCAATACAGTGTGTGTGGTATTTTACAGGTTATACATTAAGAGCTGCAGTACAGAAAAATTAAAAAAAAAATACAAATACAAATCTGAAAGTTTCTTCAGAGCTAAGGTTAAAAATATTTAATGCAGACCACAAATAAATCTTTGTTTCTTTTTGACAGTAATCTTTCAGCTGTGGTCGTTACTCATTAATATGTTTTGAAGGAGATGAGATCACCTTCCATTAAAAATCCAAATTAATTAACTAACACAACACCTGGTGAGTTCCTGTTTCTTTGCCTCGGGCTCACATGTCATCAGTCTTGTTGGAAACACTTGCTTGTCTTTGCTTGCCCAGATGGCCCCCTGTTCCCTCCTCAGCCACCTGGGTAAATGGTAAATTGGCAGGTTTAGTATAACACCATGACGCCATCTCCCTTCTCTCAAATACACAAAAACATGTTTAAGTGCTCCCCATGTGTGTATTACACGTCAGTGATTTTTTCACCCTTATGTTCAAGTTCACAAACAAGCCCCCCCCCCTTCACACATAATGCACTTTACATTTGAATTCAAATTTCAAAGTGCACATATTTAAAGACCTACATTATTATAAGATTAAATAAATATGCCCATTTTGTTATAGATATTTTATTATTTAATAATAATGGGGGGGGGAATTCATCATTGTGGTGCTTAGGGTTTCATAGAAAAACTTAGATGAAACAAAGGACATTGTTTCTCAGTGATTTTTATTTATTTCTTTGAATTAGGGGGTGTTGTTGTTATTACAGAGGGGTATTATTTTTCTTTAGTCTTTTGTTTTTTATCTGTCTGTCTGTCTGTCAGCAGATTTGTGCAAAAACTACTGGACCAATCTCCATGAAATGTACAGGAAATCCAGAATAGGTCAAAGGTCAATGTCACCAAAAATGTGTTTTCACAATGATAAGAGAGGGCAAATCAGGCCAACTGTGTTCAGGGGCCAGGGTTTGCTGTGCCTGGCACCACAAATATTTTTAGAGGAAGTGCAGCAGAGAAAGTAAGAGATGGTTGAGTTAGGAATTGTCCAGTTGAACATGAACTCCAGTTTGTCAGACTAATGCAGTGGTACACTCTAATCTGTGATTCTATGATACCATCTCATCATCTGAAATAATGTTTTGTTTTGTTTTTCAAGAATGTCCTGGCCAAAGTAGCAGCAGCAGAAGGTCCTGAATTAAACTAAAAATATGCATATGCATATAGAGAAGCAGCAATAATTTAAAAGGCACTAAAACTATTCAGTAATGTTCCTTAAAAGCATCTGAAAGCAGGTTGAAAAAACAACTCCATCCAGTCTTTTTTTTTGTCATTCACTTAAATTCATTTTGAATGACTTTAAATTCCATCTCCAGCTCCTTCTGTAGGTTGTTCTAGGCAAAAGAAGCTGAAAATGTAAGTGCTTTTTTTTTTTTTTTTTTTTTTTTTTTTGTGCTGGGTCAGTTCTGACTTTGAGAGCACATCGAGATAATAGATCCTGGGCCTGGAGACTATATTTATCAGTCATTCCAATGGATGTAGACCGCTGAATATGAGACCTAAAATAAATGTATAAATAAAAGAAGACCAGCGTTTTAGTCTTTGTTGTTTCGTCTGTCTACACAACTAAAGCATATAGAACACAACGATTTTGGAGTGCTGTAATATATGTCAAGAATCTATAAACAATGTGATCTCACATTTATATAAATAATATCCACGTAATCCAGTACAGACATGAAAGTGGCATGAACACGTCTCTTATACCCTCTTTTTAGAAAGGGGGAAAAAAAGAAGCTCAACGTTCTTTACTTTCCTAAATATTATCAGCAGTGGTGTGCACAGACATTTTGGGAGGTAAGTGGTAAGGGGGAGAAGAAGGCCACTTTTCTGCACACGTGGTGCGTGTTATTATAGTATGAAAGTGTGAGTTCAAAAGAAAAAAAACCATTACATGCACATTTTGAATGCAATTTGACTTTTATTTGTAACATTCTATAAATGTCAGTTTTCAACCTGTTTTCAATGGTTAAAAAGTCTGATAAAGTCTATACCCTATATTATCTCTATATAGTCTGATAATGGTCTGATAATGGCCAATGGTCTCTATGAACATCAAATGACCTTACTCACATACCTGCATTTATTTCTGTGTTAACATCCAATGTCATTGCTTGTAAGTTAATATGTTGAGAAAATATATTTGTCCTGCTTCATCATTCAACAGTTATAAATGCATTGCATGTAAACCAGGAGCCGGCAACTTGTAACACCCAAAGAGACATGTGAAGCCGGTTTCCATGGAAAATAAAACACTGGGAACCGCTCATCTTTAAAAATCTAAGAATGCGTCCCAAACCTTACTGTTTTGTTTCAGCTTCCACTCTCCCAACTTGACTTTCCCTCTTGCTCCCTCCATACCGTATCTCAAATGACAAACTATGACCCGCAACTATGGGTGACTACGAGCACATGTGCACTTCGGGTCAGCCTGCACATCACAGATATCACAGATATATATATATATAATGTGTATATATGTATACAATAAGGTATATGTGGTAACATTTCATTAGTTTTATTCCAGAAGCATTTTAGTTGTAGACCATTGTTCTTGCTGGATGGAATTTAGTGATTAAAAAAACAAACAAGCAACAGTGGTGAAAGGATGTTTCCACACGGACTCTTCTGAATCCGACTATAAAGGGACTTGTGTCCTCTCGATCATTTTTTTCTGAAACATCATGGTTGAAAAGTGAAGCCAGTGTAGTTTCTAAAATCTGCTTTAATTTGAATTTCCATTAGGGGGCAGTATCCAAAAGGCAGATGATCCTCACAGATCCCACATGTTAAAATGTCCATATTTACCCCACACACAATAATAGCTGATCCGTTTTATTCAGTTATTTTACATATATTACTGGGGGAAAAAACAGCAAAATGGAGGCAGGTTTGTGTTGACCAGTATCTAAACCCAACATATAATGATTAGTGGTGATTATCATGAAAATATTAATCCATGAAGAGCCAGTGTCAGTTCCCAAATATTTTTTTTATTCATGGTTGTTGGTGCTAGATGACCACTAATGGTTCTCCTGAACTGGCGCCTTTTGATAGATTTAGTTTTTAATTTTACTGGGTGTCTCTCCATCCACCTCACCAGTCCTCTAATGCCGTATTTCTCAACCCTGGTCCTCAAGGCAACACTATCCTGCATGTTTTAGATGTTTCTCTCTCCAACCACACTTGATTCAAATGATCAGCCTATTATCCAGCTCTGCAGAAGAATGATAATGACCATTGAACTCTCTGTTCAAAGAGGGAAACATCTAAAACATGCAGATAGTGTGCTTCGAGGACCAGAGTTGGGAAACACTGCTCTAGTGAGAGCTGGAGGGACCCTGGGACAGGTAGTACTGGGTTACAGGGTACCAGTAGCAGAACGAAGTCTGACCTGACTATTGGGTTAGTGTGACAGGCCTGAAAGTAAACTTTTATTGAAGTAAAAAAATTAAATATAAAAACATCTGCTGACTAGGAAGTAAACATCAGAAAGGATCAACATGTCTGACTGGGTTTTTGTTTGTTTTGGAAAAATATGTAATAAATTGTAAATATTGGTTGATGCAGAGTATGTTCTTTATGTCTTCAAACATGACTGCAGGGTCTGTGAATCCTTCTGTCCTGTTTATTTAAACACATGTTCATTCACAGTTAAACTGTGTTCTTACAACCAGGCACAGCAGCTTTTAAACCCAGACATTTGTTCATGTATATTTTACTTTTTTCTATATTAGGGCTATTATGTACCTGTACTTTGGAAAAATATATAATACATTCTAAATATTGTCCATCTTCATATTGCATTAACTGCCAAAATAAGCTACAGAACATAAGGGGCAGAGTTTGTCGTACCTGGCACCACTTGTTACCTCTTTTTTTTTTTTTTTTTTTTTTTACAAATGCATGTCATTTAACAAAATGAGAGAAACTATCTCATTTCTCTGCATGTTCTGTACAACTAGTGAGTTGTACAACAAATATTTAGAATGTTTGAAATCTTTGAGAAAACAACAATAAAAAAAGACATTGCACACATAACCCTCCAGAAAAGATAAAAAAAAAAAAAACAGCTTGGCTGTAACTAGCTTGTGTTTTATAGCACATGAGACAATTACTTTTCAGATTGTGGATGCTGATTCCACCTCCACAGACCCGTCAGATGACCTTATGGCCAATTTGCTCAGCTCTCGCTGCCCAGTAGAGTTTGTGAAGATCAAACATGAACAGCTGTGTCCCTCCATCTGTCACTGCCCTGGTCATTCCTCAATTGTTTTGCCAAATGATGTCATAACAATAATTGATGGTCATATTTCTTCTGTAACTGCAACCTATTTCAACACACTACAGGAAACAGACATGAGCAGTGTATCAATAATTCACATATGTATTAAATAAATATACCATCTTTCTATATCTTTCTATATCGATAACCTATGTATTTCTGTGCAGGAGACAGTTGAATATGTTTCAGTGCATATTCAAGTGGCTCCTGGGTACTCATTATCTAGACTGAATAAAAACTTGTCACTGTCTTTATGTGGTTTGTGTCTGTCCTAATGATAAATCTCAGGCATTACTGTATGCTCTCTCATTATCCATTTCATTACATCTGGCTCAAGTGTTCACTTGGATAGAATGAAATAGAATTTAATGGTAAATGGGCAAAACTCAAGGTCACATGTGACCACACGAAACACACTATTTTGGCCATAACTCAAGAACTGGAGAAAGTAGACAAGTTCAAAATACAGTTGGTCTCAGTTTTAATAATTCATTCAGATCACATTGAAAATACAAAAGCCAGAACCCCACAGGGCTCCACCCCAAACAATTGGGTTGGACTTTGCTATGTCATCTGACTCCGTCTCCTAATTGGGCCTCACCTATTGACGTTGCTTGCCAACCTCAGCCCACGCCCTAGTTACCTAAGATATGGAAAATTTAAGTGTGTCTGTCTGTGTGTTTGTGTCTGTTCTCAAAACAATATCTCAGTTCACATGATAGTTCACAAAATATTATCTCAACCTTGGCCTTATCACCTCATATGTTCTGAGGTGTCGGGCCTCAGAGCAGCTCAGAACAACACTATTCCAACAGATATGTTACAGGTAAAATAATGAAATAATGTATAAACTAACAGTAATAATATATAACAGTTATATGAACTACTATTATCAAGTTTCATCAGAAAATCTTCCCACAGCGTCTGGGTGGTGGAAAAAATAAATCAGATGTAAAGTTGATCATTTTATTTCCAGGGTCTGCAGGGATGCACTTCATTTTTGACCTAGTCTCTAGCAAACACTGTTTACTGCAGATTTTGACACTAGTTTTATTCCAGTGTTGAAGGCTGCTGTTAGGACATGAACTTATAGGTAGCATGACATGAACACTAAACTTTAAGTGGCACAATCACGTTATTATTTTGTCAGGTTCAGGTGGGAGATGAAAAAGACCTGGTTACTCCCTGGGTTCCATTCAGAAAAATAAAAACAAATTTTAGTGTTATTTTACAAATAATTTTGTTGATGTGTCAAACTGATGTGTCAAAAAGCAACTGATTTAGAAAAAGAAAAAGCTAAAACTAAACCTGTAACGGTTCAGTTCATTTTCGGGACAGTATGGAAACAAAATGCAAAACTACTTTCTTCCTCAGCACAGTATGCACAGTTTATTAAACCAAAAAAATATTAATATACAAATGGAAACGGTAAATAAATTCAAAGTGCTGCTTGGTACCAGTAAGTTAAATGACTATAAAACTATTTTCTTCCACAGAACGGTGTTAATTAAACAACACATGTTGTATTAATCTGGCTTAATCCATTCCGTTTGACAGCCCTACTTTTTTTTTTATTAAAGCAAGTGTGAGAAGTGCAATGTAAAACAGGACTAACAATACATAGCATCCACACAATTAACCTCTAGAGAGGAAAAAAAAAAAAACAAGAGTTCAGGGAGTTCACAGAGACAGATAACTTGTCAAATCTCGTCATGCTCAACATGTTTTTCTCAGACCAGATCGATAAACCATGATCTCATCCTGTGAGGTGCAGAGGCACACAGGGAGTCAAGAAATGGATCCCCGGTCTGTAAAAATGAAAAGGGTTTATCCTTTATTGCTGCAGAAAATGCTTCAAAGGGAATAATACTAGACACAATTTACCACTGACTCAGCGTAGGAGCTTTACCAATAATCCATAAGGTCAGGATACACTGGGCACAGTGCAGTAGGATCAGGGACTGGGCCAGTGGGGCCGGTGCACAGGGGCCTGGAGCGGGGGGGGACCCAAAGCAATGCAGATGCCGGTGCCAATTGTGATGTCAGAGGGCCTTGATTCTGTAGAACACAGGTGTCAAACATAAGGCCCAGGGGCCAAATGCAGCTCGCCAAAGGGTTCAATTTGGCCCAAAGGATGAAGATCACAGAAGATATTAAAAAGTTAAAAAGTCAGAGTGGCTGCCAGCGGGCAAATTCACACTTCTCTGAAAGGCCTTTGACTCCAGAGCGTTAAGACCCCCCCCCCACCCAAATGAAGGGAGGTCCACCAAGGAGGTTATGTTTTTGCCGGAGATTTTACATTGCGAGAACACATTTCAATGTATTCTCCATTTACCGCCATGCAAAATTTCAAAGTGATCCAAAATGCAGGATCTCTTCCGGATCGCCACCAAACACCAAAATGTAATCATTTGTTCCTTGTGATACCTCCAACACATCATAAAATTTTCATCAAGATCTATCCATAACTTTTTGAGTTATCTTGCTAACTAACAGACAGACAGACAAACTCTGGTGGACCTGTCTTCATTCAAAGGAGGGAGTTCTGCCTTAGCAGACGCTTGCGCTCTCAGAGTGCTTTTCTAGTTTACTCGTGTATCTGACAGTGTTAGGTTCATTCTATGTCTGGCTTCAGGAGTGACATACAGCTTATGCACAATCTTGAAAAATCTCTCCCAGGCAGAACCTAGCAGGGCTGTAAGGCATCCCAGTCCTCAGACTTTGGCCTGTGGACATTTGCTCTTTGCTTGAATGAACACAGAACAAGAAATAATGCAGGGAGAAATGAGAACTCTCTTTACGGTCTGATAGTTTATATGTCTGGCATTTCAAATAAATTAACAGGAGAGGTTAAAAATCTCACCTTCTTTCTTTTCTTAGAAGTTAATGGTTTAAGACCTTTTTCTTGGCTGAATAATGGTACAACTGGTGGAAAGTTAATTGCTGAAAATTGTAGGAAATCACTGTTTATGCCTTTCCAGATGTGGTCTGTAGTAAATCCAAAAAGTAGTTTTTATATTTCAACATCAAAGAGGATTTGTTCTGATGCAGAGCATTAGTAAAGTCATGAAGGTCAGTATAATTCTGCTCTGTTTTGATTTTTAGCTCATCCCGACGACGCGCTTTATCCGTTGTCGGCGTTGTTCACAATTCACTAAAATTGCTTCTCCTCCCTCAATTCTCAACAGAATTGTGATTTTTATGATCTATTGAATGTCTCCCTTTCGTTGATAGCAAGACATCACAGCTGTGAAGTCTGGATGAGCAAACCTCATCTTTACATTTAGTTTAGGTTGTAGATTAAACTTACTTTACCTTACTTAATTTACTTTCACTTATTTTAATTTTCTTATGTTTTATGTAAAACACCTTGAATTGTCCTGTACATAAAATGTGCTATACAAACTAGAAAAGCACTCTGAGAGAACACACCTCTGCCAAGGTAGCCCCCACCACCACCAAAATCTAATTATTTCTATGTCTCCCCATTACCAATCTACCCTGAAAAGTCCATCAAAATCCATCCATAAATGTTTTAGTTAACTTGCTAACTAACAGACAAACAAACTCTTTTACCTTGCCTTACTCTGTTTTAGTGTTCAGGATCAGCAACATCATGTAATAGTATCATTTGAAGTGCAATTTATTGTTATCATCATCATCAGAAGCCCCCCCCCATATACCTCTACTCATCACCACTGGAATTTAAAAATGTGTTCCTATTGCCAGTATCAACATTTCCTGAAAATGTCAGCCAAATCTGTCCCAAACTTTTTGAGTTATCTTGCCGACAGTCAGACAGATAAATGCCAGCAAAAACATAACTCTGTTGTTCTTTTGTGGCATAATAATCATCATCATAATCATAATAATAATAACTTTATTGATATAGCACCTTTAAAAAGTGAGTTTATGAAATGCTTTTATAGACAAAGCATGAGGGCACCACGGCAGAGTAAAAATGTAGAAAACAACACAATAAGAGATAAGTACAGCAACAAAAGGCATGGCTAAGTTTGAAAGCATCATGGTAGAGAGGACAGAAATAATACATGTTTTCAGATTCATGCAAAAATGAAGGAATGGGAACAACCCAGTATGTATTCAAATATTAAAAAAAACATTTTCAAAAATTAAAATGTTAAGAGACAACATAAAAGCAAGTCTGTAAATGAGGTGAAAAGTACTAATTGTCCATTTTAAAGGCATTCTCCCTTTTTTTCACTTCACTATTGGTACTACACACCTAATAAAAATGTTTGAAGTGTTTTAATGACTCTGGGGACATTACCAAGGATCTGTAACAAGTACCATCATCAGGGTTTAAGCGCTTCCTGTCGTTGCTTAATAGAAAATCCACATCACGATGTTTTCACAGGAAAAACAAGGTGAGACATAATGGGAAATTAAGAATTAAAATTTGTGTTTAACATTCTCTATTCTATTGCAAGTCAGGACTTGAAAGTCAATAATAAATTGACAAATGCCATAAATAATGAATTTTTCCTACTGTATTTCTGTGTTTTGGCCAACATTCTTTTCTTTTTCAACATACTTTTCTCCCTATAATGCTTTTTTATATACTATGTCTTTGCTGTAAGGGTTATAGGTCTTCTTCTGCCCGCCAGTGTTTGTTAGTCTATACATTGGCTTAATATGTGACATTGAGCATCCCATACTCAGGGGTGTCAATTATCTCAAAACTCATGAGAGGAAAATAAAAAGGATAGAATGCAATTTCAGTTTGTTCACCTCTAATCAGTTTGTTTTCAGAAACAACTAAGCTGATCCCCTTCCCTTGAGAGATCCTTGAAGCATAAGATCTTGTTAAAGGTTTAGTTACAGGGAAAATAAACAACTGTATCACAATAGTTTGAATTCTGTCTCCAGGCATCTCTGTCCTTCCTCTTCTGAGTCACACAGAGACATATTAAGCGAATAAGAAACTGTGCGTGACCCGTGGAGGCAAAACAGAGTGTGTTAAAATGTCTGGGGTTTGTTTTGTCGCCTGAGGGGGTAGTACACAGTAATGATATGCACCAAACCCTAATGGCTCATTAATTTAACCAAGCAAACCTGTTTAACCCCATGGCAAAGTGTTTAATGCAAGAGTATGTTCTTGTTAAACCCAGTGTTCAAGTCAGGTTGCATTTCTTCAATTTTAATGTAGAGTAAATGACAAATAATATAACACAGATACACCCTGTAATGACATGAATGAAGGAAGGAAAAACATGTACAATACAAATACAAATAAATAAATACATGCATGCATACATTTATATATTATCTGTAATGTATTCAAGTTTCAGTTGAAGTAAAAATATTTTCATTCCTATCACAAAATCAGGTCATTACCAACACACAAACTATATACATTTATATTAATACACTCTCTCTCTATATATATATATGGTGTATAAAATGTTTTAACTGGCTAATTTGATACCTACAGTTGAATAATAGCCCCATTACCACATTTCTGTGATACTGAAGTTGATATGACCAATATTTATTTATTTATTTTAAGATATTAGTAATTTTGCAAAACAATAGCCTTACAGTCACATTGCTTATTTGACGAGTTAATCGAAATGAAATTAAAAACAGGAATGACATATTTACTGAATTAAATCCCAAAAATATTGATATTATTATGACATGTTATTCCCCATGGGTCAACACACTAGTATAATTCTGCAGCATTACATATGAAAGTATAAATACAATATACAATCTGATATAATTTACAATTATACAGAATGCTCTTTATCATTTTTACTAGTGCTGTCAAACAATAAAAAAATAATAATAATAATTGTGATTGATTGCGAGTTAAATATTTGTTTTTAATATTAACAGACTCAAGAATGAAGGGAATATACACATACAGTGTATTCATGATGTGTTTGTCATAAGCCGGTCAACGCATGAGTGGAAGTGCTCGCAGAATCCCTGCCTAACATACGCTTTGTGATACTTAAACTGGAAATGCTTAAACCTTCTCCTTCCTCCAGTGTGCATAATACTTTATGTTGGACAGGTGTTCCATCTTGTTTTTTTCTCCTCATACAGTATTTACATCCAGAAACCAATGTGCTGTTTATAATCTAACATCTTTATGGATCGGTTCTGTGCCTGTCACTACTAAATCAACTGGCCATTTTTGCATTAACGATAGATACTTAGACAAACTGAAATGCATGTGCTGCAGATGGATTCATTATGTTAAAAAAATCTTATCTAATCATGATGATGGATTAATCTACATTCACTTTGACTGCCCTTTATTACCCACAATCTATATTAATTCATATAAATATAATATACAAAATATATGATGTATATTCCACTGCATTTTAGCTGAGATATTTATCTGAATGTGCTGCCTCAGTATTCACCAGTGTCATTAGACTTAATATCCACCTTAAAAATGACATTTGTTCAACTGCTTGATTTCTCCCCTTAAATTACACCCCTTATTTTTCTGTAAACATTTGTATATAATGCAGAGCAATGTAAATATTGTATCAGCTTTTCTATAATTAATATGTCATTCTGATGCATGTTTTAAAGGTTTGTAAGTTTAGCTCTGGAACACCTGGTGACATGAGCCCACTGTCACTTCACATTTACAAAGGATTAGTTAGGCCCAGTCAAGCATGTTATTGTGACACGCCACTGCTCATGTTCTTTTCCATTTAGGTCATTTACTGTTCACCCCTCTGTCGCTGTTATTGTTGTTGCAGCAGCTCTAGTTTCCATCAACCAGAAACTCAAGGGAAATAAAACTTGACATTAGGAGGGGAGTATATATAGGCAACTATAAACGTCTGTGTTAAAAGTAAGGAAGAATCAGCAGAGTGAAACTTACAGGTGGATTTGCAGCTCAGTGCATTGATCGATAGGTTAAGCAGCAGAGATGCATGATGAGGTTTTAAAGAGTTTACTGGAGGATAAATATCATGCTCTGTAGTTTATACTGTGGGGGAAAAGTTGAATGTTTGGTGATTATGCAGGCATTACATTTGATATATCATTTTTCATCCAAACATTCCTTTTAATATTATAACCTACTGGTGATACATCATCAACACTCAAAAGGGGGATATTTGTTTTGTGAGATGTCTGTCAGCTCCAAGATTTTACGCTTGAGTCTCCTGTGGTTAGGGGTATTTACTCTCACTTCCTTTCAAGGAGAACTAGAACAGTGTGGAATGATCCCAGGTTCAATGTCACTGCCAGTGTTAGAGAAGACAGGGGACATCACCTTGGGGGGGCTTTTCTCTCTGCATGACATGGTGATTGAGCCCAATCTGTCCTTCACCTTGACACCACCACCCACTCAATGCACCAGGTAAGACGACTGGTCTTTTCAGCTAAGTCTTATATAACTGTACAACATTTCATTTAGAAAGTACTGCTTTTCTAAATCAGTGCTTTAGAAAATCAGCACTGATTTCCTTCGTCAAGGAGGTTATGGTTTTGCTGCCGTTCGTTAGTTTGTTTTTGTACAAGATAACTCAAAAGGTTATGGATGGATTTTGATGAAATTTTTAGGGTAGGTTGGTAATTGGGAGATCTACAAATTATTATATTTTGGTTGTGATCCGGGGGGGGGGCATCTACCTTGGCGGAGGTCTGCGCTCTCAGTGTTTTTCTAGTTATGTAGTTCTGTCTTCTATGTCTTAGAACTTCATTTTGTAAAACAAAGTGGTACAATTCTAAGAAAAACTGAGGACCTTGTGGAGAACTGATTTTGTTGAATTGTGTTTTTGGTGTGAATGTCAGTAGACAAAACATTAAATATATATATATAAATAAATATATATATATATATATATATATATATATATATATATATGAAAAAAGAAGATTCCAAGTCACTCTCATATATGTGAAAAATTAACCCTTGTGCGGTCCTCTGGGTCAAAGTGACCCGGTGGCCCACAAATGTGCCTTTTCATACGTACTGTATGGTGCCATTGCTTTCTACTGAAAACAGTATGATATCCTTGGGGGTGGGGTGATGAGTCTTTGGAACTGAACTTTGGAATCTGGGTCTTTAAGACCCTCTGCACCTTGTACGGACGACTGCACAAGGGTTAAAAAGCCTTTATTACATTGACTTGGTTACAAAAACCCAATGTGTTTCAGCTTTCATCAGGGAGTCAAACATTTTTTTATAAACATTTTTTTTTTTTTTGCTTGGTTTTTGTAACCAAGCCAATGTAATGAAAGCTTTTGAATTGTTTACATATATGAGAGTGCCTTGGAATCTTCTTTTTTTCATACTCTAAGTTTTCCCATCCAAAGTGCACCTCTGATAATTTCTTATTGGTGTCCAGGTAGCGCTCCTGAAGCAAAATTATTTGGGATTAAATATATGTTTGAACAGTCAATACATCGATGAAATTCATAGGAAATTTCAATATCACTGCTGGGGGACTTAAGACACATTTCTAAAGTTAGATTTAACCCACATTTATGACTTCAGACTTACTCAATGTTGAAAAACGTGCCAAAGACGTACTGTTTGTTTCATTCTTAACTCGACTTGACTCAGAGTTGACCATTCACATTAATGTATGTGACCAGTATGTATGCATGCATGTTGTTTTTTTTTTTGGTTCTGTTTATTACCCCGTCCCCCGGAAATGGGGGGAGGGGTATTGTTTTTGAGTTATTTTGTTTGTCTGTCTGTTTGTCAGCAACTTTATGCCAAAACAACTGGAGCAATATCCATGAAATTTTCAGGAAAGGTGCAAGGTGGTCCAGAATAGATCCCATTACATTTTAGTGAATGTAGGTCAAGGGTCACAGTCACCAAAAATTTGTTTTTGCAATGATAAGAGATGAGGTAAAATGTGTGGAGGGGGTGGGGTGTGCCTGGCACCACTTGTTTGTTTGTTTGTTTGTTAACACATCAATACTATTGGTTAAATTCATACCACATTGGGTTTATACATTGACAGTGACCAGAATAGACGTGGTTACATTTTAGGAAAAATAGGTCAAAGTTGACATTTTTTATGTTTTTATGCATTTATTTATTTACGTTTTCTCTCCCATTTATGTATAATGGCTGAAACTTGGCATTTACCTATCTTTGCATTTAGGATTGTATAATGAATAAAAACAATGTCTACTCTTGCAGGTTTAACTTTCGAACATTTCGCTGGATGCAAACAATGATCTTTGCCATTGAGGAGATCAACAGAGAAGGCAAACTCCTTCCCAATATCACACTGGGTTATAAGATTTATGATTCATGCAGTACGCCTCACCAGGCACTTAAGGCTGCAATGGAGTTGATGGGAAGTAAGGGAGATCCAGGGTCTGGAGGAAACATGCAGGACAAGGGCATCTGTCATGGGGCTGTACCGGTCGTGATTGGAGATGGAGGTTCGACTCAGTCTCTGGTAGTCGCTCGTTTCCTCGGGGTCTTTTATGTTCCCCAGGTGAGGCACTAAGCAGATGTCTGTTTAGGTATATCAGCAATTAACTTTGGATGAAAGATATTCAATAAGGGTAGGGATAGTAAAACCAAACCAACTGTTGAATAATTGATTTTTTAATGTTCAAGAAAAGGTGTATCTTAACATGTTCTTCTGCTCAGGTTAGCTATTTTTCCAGCTGTGCATGTCTGAGTGACAAAAAGGAGTATCCTGGATTCTTAAGGACTATGCCCAGTGATTTTTTCCAGGTCAGAGTCTTATTCTGATACATAATACAAAAATTAGGGCTGTCAAACTATTACAATTTTTTATTAGATTAAGCACAGGGTTGCTGTAGATTCATTTTGATTAATTGTGATTAATTAGCATTCGTTTTTAATCTATATATATATATATATATATGAATTGTTTCATTTTGCATGAGCAAACAGACTGAAGGGGGAAAAATGAGGTGTATATATATATATATATATATATATATATATATATGTATATATATATATATATATATATATATATATATATATATATATATATATATATAATATGCACTTAAGGGGTTTGTTGCATGCTGTGCAACACATTAGCTGAAATGCTAGCAGAATTTAATGTGGTATTTTAAGCTGGATGTGTGCTAGAATACTCCTTCCTACAGAGTGTGAATAATATGTTTTGTCCGTTTTTTGTCTTCACATTTCCATCCAGAGGCCAATGTGCTGTTTAGTGTTTATGGGTTGGTTTTGCTGCCTGTCAATACTGGATCAATGGCCCATTTGCACATGCGTAACATTAACTCCACTTAGACAAATAGGTTAAATATTTTAAGGTGATTAACCAAGATGATGGATTAATCTGCGTTAATGCTTGATTTTGACAGCCCTAATAAAAATATAAACACAGACTCAGTGTTTGATTGTGAAACATCCTCTTTCAGTTTTATTTGTATATATTTCAAGGTGGATGCACTAGTACAACTTGTACAGCATTTTGGCTGGACATGGGTAGGTGTAATCGCAGGAGATGATGCCTATGGCCGTGGTGGTGCAAACATATTTGCTGAGAAAGTGAGTTGTACGTTGAAATTGTTCAAAATTACTACTGAGATGGATGTTTTTATCTTTGGTTAATTTGAGCTTACACTGAAATCTGTCTTGTGCTGTTGTTCTTCTAGGTCAGAAAGTTAGGAGCTTGTATTGCACTTCATGAAATCATCCCTAAGAATGGTGCACAAACTGCTATTAAAACTATTATTTCCAACATCCGCTCATCCAGAGCACGAGTGATTCTGGTGTTTGCTGTGGAGCAAGATGCAGAAACTTTATTCGATGGAGTGCTGAGGCATGTCAATTTAACGTATAAGCTATAGCATACTATTAATGCCAGGGCTATCAAATATACATGAATACATATAGATAAAGTGCAAATATTACACTAATGATGTTAATATTCAAGAGTGTCAAAGTCATTTTAGACCAGGAGATAAATACTGTTCAGTCCAATTCTATTTCAAGTGGATTGGACAAAATAATATTTTCATAATAACCTAGAGTTGATAACAAATCTGAATTTTTATCTTTGGCCGAGTGTGACAAAATACAAAAATTACACTCTAAAAATATTTACATGTCTAAGCTATCCTTTTACAAAATCTGTGATTAAAGAACCATGAAGACACTAATATTTCTTGAAACATAAAAGTGTCATTTTAACCTCATTTTACCTTTTACTAAATGTTTTGGGTATGGCCAAGCAAGTGAGAAAGCACCGTGGCATTTTAATAATCATTCCATATCTGGTTTTAAAAGATAATTTATCAGTAACCATAATACCTCAAATTGAAGGTCTAAGCAAGTACTTTAATATGTCATGTAGGAATAATAATCATATATTTAATAAAAACATGACTTTATCATCACTGACAACATCACAGAAGGTTTGGGGGAAAATGCTAAAAGGTGTTGTTCCTCAAGTAAAATGCAAATGTTTAGCATACTATAGTTTTATTAATATATGAGAGTACATTATAGCTATAAAAAAAAGAGAAAGAAACATATCAGTTTTATTTTAGTTTTAAAATGCAGTCATCCATAGTAGTGGCATGATAATTCAATTGAGAGTAAGGTGGTTGTTCAGTGTGATGCACCATAATCAACAACAGCATCATCATCAAAGATTTTATTAAAATACTGATAAAATGATCAGTCTTTGGCCACATATGGTTGATTATTATATTTAATACAGATATTTCTGCTGTTTTGGATTGATCACCCCTGACATTAACTATACTATACTATACTATACTATACTATACTTCATTATACTATACTGTACTATACTATACTGTCAATAGTTCTTCCATTTTCACTTCTCATTCCTCAGGGAGGGGCTCAGGGGGATACAGTGGCTTGCCAGTGAAGCCTGGAGCACAGCTGCTGTCCTCTCCACCCCAAAAAAGTACCACCACATCCTCCAGGGTTCTATGGGATTTGCCATAAGGAGAGCTGACATCCCTGGGCTCCAAAACTTCCTCCTTCGTCTGCACCCCAGTAACTCAGGCGCTCATAAAGATCCCTTCCTGACACCTTTCTGGGAAGAAGTGTTTGAATGCCATCTGGGTGTGCAGGTAGAGAGTCAGGAACAAAGAAAAGCTCCATGTTCTGGTAAAGAAGAACTGGGAAGTGTGAAGAATATCTACTCAGATGTGTCACAGCTAAGAATTTCTTATAACGTGTATAAGGCAGTGTACGCTATTGCTCATGCACTAAAGGCAATGAGTAAATGTGAGAAAGGGAACGGGCCCTTTGCTCAGCAGGCGTGTCCAGATGTAGACAGCATACAGAATTGGCAGGTACTGTCAGATGTGTTTTTCTCTGTGTAGATGATTTTAGTAATTTCCCCAAATAACCATATGTTCTATTCTCCCTGTAGCTCCTTCATTACATAAAACAGGTGGACTACTTAAACTCATTTGGTGACGAAATCAAGTTTGACGAGAATGGGGACCCGGCAGCCATGTACGACCTGGTTAACTGGCAGCTCAACTCAAATGAGGAAGTGGAGTTTGTCACAATTGGCAAGTTTGATGAAATAACAACAGCTGGAAAGCAAAAACTCCAAATTCAGGCGAGAAATATTGTTTGGAATGGAAACCTGACCGAGGTAGGGATCTCAGCAGAGTTAAGGCAATGGTTTTATAATCCATCTTCTGTGGTGTTATACAGTGGTGGGAAAAAAAAAAGCTTTGGAGACCCCTATGCATTTGTAATAGATTACATTACGAATCTATTCAAGATTCAAGATGTCTTTATTAAACTTTCGCAGTGGAAATGTCACTGAATTGCAGTCAATTTACAGTTTATAAAACGATCACAATGACATATAATATTGCACATAATTTTGAGTTATTCAGTTGACAAAACTTCAAATAATTACAATGGAATCTAGTACTGCTCGTAATGCTAAAATTGTTTAGTTGCAAAATTTAACAACTGTTGATAAAGTATGTACAAACAATATCTGAAGTGATTCAGTTCTTCATGGTTTAAAATAGATACATCCTGTACATGTATATACAGGTTATAGGTTTCATTTCATCATGTAAATGTTAAGGAAGCTACAACTATTCAGACGCTGTATAGAGACAGCTGTCTACAGTATCTGCATTCGTTGAACTATACCAAAGATTGTTCCATTTTCCAAACCCACATACTGTAAAAATGGATTGGATTCATATAGCGCTTTTTTGGCCACTCAAAGCGCTTCACATTAGTGACCCATTATTTATTCGCTCTTACATGTGCGCTCTGGTGGTGGTAAACTACATATGTAGCCACAGACTGACAGAAACGTAGCAGCTATTTTGTACCTACAGCCCCTCTGACCACCATCAAACATTCATACAACAGTGTCAGTGGCACTGGAGGCAAGAAGGGTGAAGTGTCTTGCCCAAAGACAAAACGGACTGATTAGGACAGAGCACGATTCGAACCACCAACCCCTCAGTTACTGGATGACCTGCTCTACCCCTTCCTTCTGCATATGTACTGTTCTATCAAGGTCAAACCAGGATGTTTTAGTAGATAATCAAACATATCCGGGATATGACGTATCTTTTCTTCATAAAAATTAATCAAAACAATGCATGTGTTAGGGTTTGTCTGATGCAGCAAAACCTTCTGAAACACAACAAAAAGATTTGTATTAAAATTTTTCATGATAATGTTTGAGATTATGTAAATCTAATCTTTAAGGGTGGTCAAACACTTTTTTTTTCCCCCACTACTGTATGAATGTGTTGTGTCGTTGTTGCCCAGGTCCCTTTGTCGGTCTGCAGCAGCATTTGTCCACCAGGCACCCGGAAAGCAATCAGACTTAACTTCCCTATCTGCTGCCATGATTGTGTGGTCTGTACAGCTGGGGAGATTAGCAATCAGACTGGTGAGGAAAAGTATAATACTTAGAACATGTCTTTAGAGCAGGTGTCCAGTTTCTGTTCCCAGTATAAGCATCAGTCTCTGTCTTTTGTCCTTAGATGCCATAGAATGTGTGCGTTGTCTGCCAGAGTTCTGGTCTAACGCTCAGAGAACAGTGTGTATCCCTAAAAAAGTGGAGTTCCTGTCCTTTAGTGACACCATGGGCATCACCCTGATGGCTATTTCCCTCTTTGGTTCCTTCTGTACCTGTGTAGTCGTCTTCATATTTACTTGGCACAGAAACTCCCCCGTTGTAAGAGCGAATAATTCTGATCTGAGCTTCCTGCTGCTCTTCTCTTTAACCCTGTGTTTCCTGTGTTCGCTGACCTTCATCGGTCGTCCGTCTGAATGGTCGTGCATGCTGCGTCACACTGCATTTGGCATCACTTTTGTCCTCTGCATTTCTTGTATTCTGGGCAAGACCATAGTGGTGTTAATGGCCTTCAGGGCTACACTTCCAGGCAGTACAGTAATGAAATGGTTTGGGCCTGTACAGCAAAAAACAATCATCGCCTCCTGTACACTAATTCAGGTATGGATTTGAACTTAAATTAAATTTGGGAAAACATTTCTTCCGAAACCAATAAAGTATATATTGTATTTTTGTTTTGTTCAGAGTAGACATAAGGACTGTCTATTATTCGGGTACCTTTTATTAGTTTGCTTTGAGTTTTACTTTGTTAAAGTTTGTGTTCCCATTTACCATCTCTGTCAGATTTAATTTTACCATCTATACATAATCTAAATGCACTTAACTTCCACCAATGTTTATCAATCTCGACTCATTGTGGAATTTGAACGGGTTTTACTTTATTTTGAACATTTAAGAATTAAATAAAATAAACAATACAAGAGAAAATTATTTGGCAAATGTGTCAAAAACTAACCATAATAGACATTACGTAGAACTATTCCACAAAACAAGTATAGATATTACTGTTTTGACTGTCCATAAATAAAGAAACCCATTCACAAAAGAACTTATGTTCAAAATGGAATACGATGAATGCTTATCCAATCCAATCTCAATTTTTCATCATGTATACATGCTTAACTAATTATTCAGAAGTGCCCTGACAAGCATTTTACTTTCAACCAGTGATTCATTTTTGTTCCTCCCTTCTATATTTGGAAAAAAAATACTTTTTTTTATACAGTTTATTAAATTGCTAAATTATTATTTTGTTTTAAAATTAATTGCTAATTGTTCAAAATAAAAAATTAAGCTTACTAATAACGATAGAGATTTTAGACAGACAATCACAATACATAAGACAGGGCAAATGCTGAACTGAAACTGAAACACTGTGAAGATGTATTAATATGAAGCCTTGTAAATATACATGTACAGTACACATCCTTTGTGTAGTAATCTCAACCTGTCTTTTCTGCCTTTGTCCATAATAATATAGATTGACTAAATGCAACATTTATTTGCAATCTATTAAAGTGAACTATTGTATTATCAAAAAGAAATTGGTTTTAGCAAACTATTAACACATTGTTGCCAGGATCCTTCTGGCAGGGGGGGGGGGGGGGGGGGGGGCGACCATTGGAAATTAGCCTTTTGGCTAAACATGGGTGCATTTACATTTTCCTTTTCTGTAAAATGTTTATAAATGTACATTGTCCCTCTATAGCAAATTAAGGTTATTAATAATAATAATAATAATAATAATAATAATAATAATAATAATCTTTATTTGTATAGCACCTTTCATACAAACATTGTAACCCAAAGTGCTTCACATTGATTATAAATTAAAGTACAATTTTAAGACAGGGTGAAAGATACATTATACAAAATAAATGGATTATAAAATTTCAATAAATAAGAAATGAATTTACAAGAGTACAGATACAAAATAAACTGATTATAAAATTTCAATAAATAAGAAATAAAATTACAGACAAAATTATTATTATTATTATTAATAATAATAATAATAATAATAATAATAATAATAATAATAATAATAATAATAATAATAATAATAATAATAATAATAAATAAATACATAAAAAAACCCTCAGTTTTGAATTCCTGAGGTCACCAGAATGTTGTGATGTTACAATGGGATGGATAAAAGGCACTTCTGTCTTCATACACAGGTGATTATCTGCACAGTGTGGTTGGTTGTTGCTCCTCCCACACCGCGGAAGCTGATGCCACGTGAGAGTGCCATCGTCATCCTCCTATGTGAGGAAGGTTCAGCCATCGGATTCGCTCTGGTCCTGGGCTATATCAGTCTGTTAGCCTGTATTTGTCTCCTCTTGGCCTTCCTGGCAAGAAAACTGCCTGACAACTTCAATGAAGCCAGGCTCATCACCTTCAGTATGCTCATTTTTTGTGCTGTGTGGGTGGCCTTTGTACCTGCGTACATCAGCTCTCCTGGGAAATACTCTACAGTTACAGAGGTGTTTGCCATCCTGGCCTCCAGTTATGGATTACTGGGATGCATCTTTGCTCCAAAGTGCTACATCATTTTACTCAAACCAGAAAAAAACACAAGGAAACACTTGTTGTCCAAACCCCACTGATACATTCTAAGAGGTTATTTTCTTTCTGTGTACATGTCATGGTCTTTTACTCGAGGGGGAAACATAAAAGTGACATGAGTTCACACACAACAGCAGCATTTAACTAACCACCAGGTGGTAGCATTGTGCCATTAATCTTGATGAATAACAAACATTTAATTTGTACACGTATCACATATATTTATTAGGTCTTAACAACAAGGATTTTCCCAAAAGACTCATGATTTTTGCAAATTCTCACTTTTTTTCCTCAACCATGGTGTAAAAACAAACTAGACACAACATGTAGTTTTTGTATTAATACACTATTTTACGCTATCATTTATCTGGATTACCATATTATTCTCATTATCCACCATTATTTCAAGGTTTCAAGATTAATTACGGTCATGGTGTCAAAAGGTCTTGCATGTAATTTCTCATTTTCATTTTGGGGACTGCTTTGACATTCTCAATGGAAGGTCATCTGGATTTGAATGGGTTTTGGCAGCGGTGTCCATGCTGATATGACCTGAGACAGAATGATGAGGCCCTGGGTCTCTGAGGTATGCTCCATGGAAATCCCAGCTGCCATTGGTTAATTAAATCCTCACACTCCAGAGGCCTTTACATATAAACATTGCGCCTGGCTGTTCTCTATAATAACAAACTAAAGCGTCAGACATTTTTCAGGCTTTCCACAGCTGCTCTCGGGGAAACATTGATTATCTACAGCTGATTGATCTGTTGTTTCTCTCGAGGCAGAGGAACAAATTGGTAGATGGAAAGACATTGGGCGTATGACGTTCAGTAAAAACTGAAAGGTTACAAGTAGGAGGGGTGGACTGACAGCAGTATTTTATTATTGCACACATATTGGTCAATTTACCTTCATTATCAACAGTAACTCTTCTTAGCCACTGCTTTTTTCTATCTCTTTTTTTTCTCTCTCACTCTCTCTTACATTATAAATTTTGGTGACGATAGAAATGATTGATCTGTCTTCATAGTGCACAGCCTGTCTCTGTCTCATTTCAAAGAGTAATCCTTCACATCATTGCTCTTTGCTTGATTTAATTAAGGAAACCAGAATAGATCTTCTCTATTCAGGATGACTGTTTGTTGAATAATTAATTTGCCTGAATGAGAAAACATTGCTCGGTAGTTTTTTCAATAGTTGATCAAATTATAAGCACACACACACACACACACACACCAAAATGGAGTTGGATGAGCATAAAAAGTTTGCAGGAATTATTTTCTAGAAATACAGACCAAGTAGTGATATGATCACATAGGTTGAGATGAGAGAGAAGCAATAAACAGGGGATGGAAATATGTAATAAGGCTGTGACGTCTGCTTACATCAGGTAATTTACTTAACTTGTCATCATTGAGCTTTTGTTAGGCTTGGCCGTCACACTGTACTAATGCTCACCATATGTGTGAGGTAATGTTTGGAGTTAAATCAGTATAAAGACAGGTCAGTGAAGTAATACAAAATACTGTGTTATGAATAGGAAGGGTTAAACGTTAAGGCTTTAATAGGAGGGAGGTAAAGTAGAAAGCAGTCATGTAGCAACTACCAATTCAATAACACCTGTATTTTTAGAAGGGTCTGCTTCCACTTAACCCCTGAAGACCTATAGCCATTATTTTTGACCACTTCCTTTTGTGCTTTCTTCTGCATCTAAATTTTCCCTTGTGATTTATCACTGTTTATTGTACTGCTGCTTTGTTTTTCAGTGAAACTCATGTATTTCCCTGTGTCTAATGTACCGACTTGATATCCATCACATCTCTGGATTACTTCAAATACCATTATATTAGACAGATAGCAGAAAAAATTAAGCCATAGTGACTTTTTCAACTAAAATATACAGTTAACCGACATCTACAATTACTGGTATTTGTCAAACTGCATGGATTTTAGATGATGATACATCCCTGTTCACTATTGAGCCTCTGAACATCCAAATGGGTCATACCTGATGCTGTTGAAAAGCTGAAAAACTGCATTTTATCTGAAATTTTAAATGTATTGATATGATTAGTGGACAGTTATTAAAGAGTGTGTCTAGTTTTAGGGCATATGATGGAAAGTTGTAATAAAAATATCACATAATATCATTTATAGAGTTAAAAATAATGTTTTTATGAAGTGCTTTTACAGATGAAGAAAAACAAAAAAAAAAATCCACAATGAAAAAAATTAAAATATCATGAAGTCAACAACAAGAACTAAAATTGCACATCATTCTAAAGATACAAGGAAAGAAAACAACAAGGATAATCAAGGTTATAATTGCCATAGAAGTACTGCCACAGCATGAAATAAAAGCAATGAAGTCAAAAAAGAAAACTAATTATTCCATCTCAAACCAAAAGCAATAGAACAAAAAAAATAAAAATAAACAGTGTCAGACAAGGCAACATCAAATAATGAAAAAACAGAATATACACATGAAAAAGAATAAACAGGTGACATCACACTAAAGTGAATCTGAAAAGTGGTTTCACAGAGGTCACTGCTTCCATCTTATCCTCACAGGCAGGTTCCAAAAAAAACAAGAAAATATCCTTTTAAGCCCCATTGAGCCAGTGTCAATAAATCAGTTGCAGCTTTTTCTTACAGCTTTTCAGTGTTTGTGACTCTCACCACCACTGCATTTAATGTTACACAAAAAAAAAAACATATAAAGATGAAATCCAAATATATGAGAGATTCATTTTTGTGAGATGTTTTTTTGTTTGTTTTAACAAATGCACATTAATAATATAATATCAGAATTATATATAGTATGTAGTTAATTATATGTAGTATTAATTGTTTCATTTTGCTTGAGAAAAAAACTGATTAAAGAAGTGAATATATCTGCATTTAACGTGTTTGTTCCAGGCTGGACAACACATTAACACAACTGTTAGCAGAATCCCTGACTAACGTATGTTTCCAGTTAATGTGGTATTTTAAGCCTGAAGTGCTTCTGTGAAACAAAAACTGTACAAAACACTTCATGTTGGTTGATTCTTTTGTCTGTTTTTTTTTTTTTTTTCACAAAATGCACAAAAATACACTGAGAAATACAAACAATTTAAAGGAAAAAATAGACAAAACAAAATTCACCCCCAAAAAAACTAACAAAAAAGCGGAAGAAAAATCTAAATATATTCCAAAACTCTTCTAAAATACAAAAAAAGGATAAAATTGATAACGTCAAAAAAATATGTATATGTAATTCGACATATTCATCAGTTTCAACAACAATTAATTGTGTTAAAAATCTTAATCAGATTAACCATGATGATGGATTAATCCACATTAATGCATTAATTTTGGCAGTTTTATGTACTATAATCCTATAGATGAGGTAAATCAAGTCACATTAGGGATTAAATAAAGCAAAACATGTCACCTCTTTTTCATTGATATATCACCTTTCCCTCAATTTTCATAAAGTAATTTTCTTACCCATCTTTTTTTTTTTTTTTTAGTATTATGTTGTAAAAACCAGCACCACAAAGGAGATGAGCAAGATAAAAATGACAGGAAAAAGAAATGTTTCCTGCAGTAATAGCACCAATTTCTGGGACCAGTATGTTTGCTTATATTATATCGAGCAAGAAATGAGTAGAAAGTCTCAAAATCCCTTGAAATTGAAGTTGCTCTAGTGATGATGTGTTTTTGATGGGGTGTGAGCCAGTATGTTAATCTGATTAGGTCCTAGATCCGTGTTTGAGGCGGTTTAAAGCCGGAGGACTGATAAAAAATGTGTTGACAGAATACAGTCATGAGATAGCGATACTAAGATTCTCACAATGAATAATGTGTGTTAAAGCCAACATTCCTCACAGTGTGCAACACAAACATCCACAATCTGGTGAGTGAATGTTTATGATGGGCTGTCAGGACCACACTAAATTACACATGAGCTGATAGTGTCACAACATGTTCATTTCACTTGTGTTTAGACGTACATCATGTGCAAATATGAAGATGCTATACAAATAACAAGCAAAAGGCGCTATATTTACACATATAATTGAATAGATTTAAAATCCTTTGTTTTTGCCTCAAAGTCTTACATGTGATAAATGGAAAGTAAAAATAGGACATAACTAGAAAAGCACTCTGAGAGCACAAACCTCCGCCAAGGCAGACCCCCCCTCCCGAATGAAGAGAGGTCCACCATGGAGGTTATGCTTTTTAATTTGTTTGTCTGATAGTTAGCAAGATAACTCATGGATCTTGATGAAAATTTCATGACATGTTGGGGGTGTCACATGGAACAAATGATTAGATTTTGGTGATGATCCAGAAGAGGTCCTGGATTCTGGATCACTTTGACATTTTACATTGCTGTAAATGGAGAATACATTTCAAAGTGATCCAGAATCCAGGGTCTCTTCTAGATCATCACGAAAATCTTGGGGTGACATGTTTTATCTTTGATACTCCATCTTCAGTTACCATTTCCCCTCGCTAAACCTGCTCCAACCAGTTCCTTGACGTCATCTGCTTGTTGGTGGAGTCACAAGAACAAAACATTCACTCCACTTATCATTAGTACAAACTTATCTCCAGCTGGAGACCCACTGTTCTTCTGACTCATGCTTTGTTACACATAGTATGTTAAACACATTTTCACACACACACACACACACATATATATATATATATATATATATATATATATATATATATATATATATATATATATATATATATATATATATATATATATATATATATATATATATATATATATATATATATATATATATATATATATATATATATATATATATATATATACATATTGACCTAAGAGGTTGGGGGTCGCTCGGTCGATACCTAAAAAAAATGCAATGGACTATAACAGAAAAACAGATAGATACTTAGTTACTATTATCGACAGACAGGAAATCTGGATTGGGCTTCAAAATATCATGACCTCTGACCTTGAGTGGTCAAATTATTTTAATTGGTTGTAACTAAAAAAAAAGAGTAGTGATAATTGACAGATCAGAAACTACATGTAAGCTCAAAAATTTTGTCATGAATTACCTTTGACCTTGAGTGATTTTGAAAGTTCCAACCTGTATTCTCATATTTTGAGAAAGATATCCATTAAGAGCTAAACTGTTTGTGAGCGGTGGGATTTGTTGTGTCTGACACCATTTATGTTTGTTTCTGCCTGCTTGTTTGTTTGTTTGTCAGCAACATGACACAAAAATGACCAAACCACTTTCCATGACATTTTTAGGAAAGGTGCAATGTGGTCCAGAACAGAGCTCATTAAATTTTGATGAATATAGGTCAAAGGTCAAGGTCACAAAAAAATGCATTTTCCCAAAGTAATCAGATAACGTACTTGGCACCACTTATTTTAAGTGTGATGAGATATTTTAACTAAAAATGAGAAAAAAAAAGACTTTTTTGGATTTTTTTTCCAGTGCAACAGTTGCTCATTGGTTACCTGAAACATGGGCTCCACATAATGTATCATTTCATCCAGTGAGTGTGCAGTACAAAGTCCACCAGAAAAATTTGTGTGGCTGAACAGGTGGAAAATAAACCGCATAAAGAAGCTGATCCTAAACAGTCCATGTCTTGGCATACATGACTGAGGTACTGACAGCCATAGCATCCAGTGAGCTCAATCTGACAGACAGCAGGAACATGAAGCTGAGGCAGAAGGTGAAGAGACACATAAATTAGAGCATGCTGTCAGATATTTCACATATGACTTCCTCATTTTAATATTGATGGTAATGTCTCAAGGAGCTGCAATAACATCAGAACCATATTGTCTTCGACTGATGAAAACACACTGTAATCATCTTCATGGTCTGATTTTTCATTATCCAGGAAAGTAGTAAAAAAAAAAAAAAAGGGTAGAAAATGTAACAGCTGTCCAGTCACCAAGATGATAGTGAGGATGATGTCCATGTCGCAGGCAAAAAATCCATCTGCATGTGGATGGCATGGTTTTGATTATACCAGGACGTATAATAAATGGCCCTAAAAGAGAAGAGAAATAAAAATGTGAAAGTAGACGTTCCTTTTTTTCCCTCACTTTAGATAATATTCAAACTCCATGTCATAAAATTTAAATAACTGAACTAGTTTCACAACAGATACAGTATCTACCCTGAGGTCCTAAAAGAGGACAAAACTAGAAATAAATGGAAATATGAACAGATTTTATACACAATTTATGTTTGTTTCCACCAGGTAAACACAGTGCAACCATCTCTACAATTTTACCAAAAAATGTTCATGCATAAACTCGTGCAAAGGAAGTGGGGGAAAAAAACCTGTCAGAACACAAACAGCTTCATGTCACAAACAGCTTTCCAGGCAAAATAATATGATAAAAATTCTGCTGAGCAAAATGTGCTGTAGACAATAAAATGATGGTATAGTAGGTATATAAACTTGCTTTACACTGGAAGAAAATCCAAAAATTCCCAAGTGAATTTTTCTAATATCTAGTCAAAATATCTCATCATACTTAGAATAACACATAATCACCTGAAGAGTATTTTTTCAGTGAGAAATAAGAACTTTTTTAGACAATAAATCTTTAAAATATCATCTTATATCTCATTATGTTATATTATTATCTCATCTTACCAAAACATTTTTCACTTGCTGATTTGTATTTTTCTTAATTCAAACAAAAATATATGAATTTGTTATTGACTTGTTTTTAGAAGGGCACTTTTCTCCAGTGTAGGTGATCCTGGATCAATTAAGTTGAAAAATCTCAGAAAACATTAATGATCTAGTGGATTAAAAAAAATAAATAAAAATATATATATTTATATGTATTTTTTTTTTACCCATCATTTTCACAAAATGTAAAAACACTCATTAAGAAACAGATTTCAAGCAAGCATTTTTGGTTCTCAAAGATGATTACCATAAAATAACTACATAAATTTATGTATAAAATTTAAACTCATTTATCTCCTGAATTACAAGAAATAAAAAGGACAATGTCAGACTCTATACTCAATCTGTATGAAACATGGTCATGCACTATGTTAGGGGATCGATTACTTGCATGCAGTAGCAGAAAAACTCCCTGGAGAATAAACAGAAAACAAATATTGCAGTCCTCCTGTGTACCACTTTGGTTTTTCTCCCTCAGCACAAAGCAGACATTAAAAACAGCACACAGTGTTTTCTGCACAGCTTCTCTTGAAACAGGTGGACATAGATGAGATACAGCTGCTTAAAACCAGGTGAAAATGATGGCACATGACAACAGGTGACATTTTCACAAAGAATATTTCTTTAAAAGGGTATGATTCTGAAAAAATAAAAAATCAGCAAAATCAATGCTTGCCTGCTTTCCAATTATCAGACAGCTCTGTCCATGTTAAAGGGATAGTTCACTATTTTTCACATTAATTTGTATGGGTTCAACATCTTCACTCTGGTGCACCCACAGTGACTTACCCCCGACAGTGTCCTGTAAGCAGAGTTCTGGTCCGGTTTTGGTCAAAGCAAAAGTAGTCCCGGCAGGTTTCCTGGGGTCAACAAAATACGTGTTGCTTCTCAAAAAAATATGTGTTCGAAAGAGTGATTTATTTGCATAACAAAACTGTCACAGAACAAAAACTCAATCCTCGTAATTGCTTGGAGCTAACAGCTGTGCGCCTTAGCAAACTACTTTCATCAGTTGGCTGCTACGTGCAGGTGCACAGCTAGCTAGTTAATAATATATTATGGTGTAGCTGAGGAATAGTTTGAATCTGCAATAACCAATTCCACCCTATTTACATTTCAAAATTTTATAATGTGAAATAGCCATGGCTATGTTTATAAAAGCGATGTTCAAAAACAACATAATAAAGAGAATAAGTCTTTAAATATCATTATACTACAGAATGTCAGATTTTCAAAATGTGCAGCCTCTGTAATTCAACTTCAGAATCTTCAAGCAGGAAAGTGCACTTAATAAAACCATTTTATATAGAAATAGCCTATTTGAGAGGATTTTGCATATCTATCAAGGATATTAGCACATTGTAAACAGTAACATGTCAATAACTATTAAATAATAGTTGAGATGATATTTGGACCTTTTCATTTCTAATATTTATCGTGGATATTATCACACTGTAAATAATATCATGACAATAACAATTGAAAACAGCTGAGTGGATATTTATATATTTACATATTTTAATTGAGAATTTTACCAGAGATAACTAACTCTCAAAACAAAATATGCCAAATACAAATTAAAAAAATGTGTGTGTGTGTGTGTGTACTAATACCTCGCGTGTCAGATTTTCCACCCTTTTACGAAACGTGTTTTATTTTGACATTTGGTCAAGGTGCTCCTGCTTGTTTCGATGCCAGTTTATCTTAAGCTGAGCGCTGACTAAAGGGAATTTCTTTTAAGAACTGGACCATTGCTTTCCTCTCTACCCATCTGGACAAAACTGACATTTGTCCTTTGACTGTGGAAAATTTGCAGTGACAAAAGTACGTTGGGGAAAGCCCCATCGGAAGCCATAGAGACTGTATTGAAGTGACTGAAACACATGAAAGTCTTATCACTGAACTCTTGGCTGATTTTCAACATAACTGAAATTGCCCCAAAAGGGGTGGTACCAAGTGTCACTGACTGTACATAAGACTACTTAGGATCAGTCAGCTCTGCTAAAGTAGGGAAGGGGGAAAATAAACTTTTTTTTTTTTTTTACATTTGCTATGGTGTGGCAGTGCGTCACCCAATCACCCTTATGGAGAAACTGCCCATGCCTGGTATAGAATTCACAATGATTGCACATTTATTCAAAAATTACTAATATCTCCCAAAATGCTGGTCCTGTCAACTTGTGATTTTTGCTAATCTGTTACTTGAGCAAAATAAATGCATGTCAAACTACAACAGTCAGCTCATTCCAGATTTTGTGAGTCCTGAGACACACACACACACACACACACACAGATGCCTTATTATAACCTAGATCCACAATGCTAGCAATCCTTGAATAAATAGAATACAGGCAAAATGAATTAAATTATGTTAATTCTATATGAGTAATGGTTCATATGACAATATCATTTTATTCCTCTTGTTATTTGATTTTGCTCACCCATGCTCTAAGCCTGAGCTTAATATCTCTGCCTTTTTAGAACTAAGGGACCATCCAGACAGATCTTACCACAATTCCTTTATGAAAGGGTTAGTCACAGGAACTTTTTATAGGATTAATTCCAGCCATAAACCTTCCAGCACCAGAATATATTCCCTCTGTAGTACAAATCCTCATTAGCAATCCATTGCTCAGCTGTTCAATTTTGTTGGCCCACATCCTCAAACAAAGTCTGGAAAAGAAAGGAATAGGCTCTATCATGTGACTCTTGTACATCTGAATAATAGATGTAAATTAAAATGTAGGGCTTTTAGAAATGTAACTCCCTCTACATTATCATGTATTAAAACTATTACTGTCAGTCTGGCAGTGGATTACTGAATGCCTTGAGCAATCTGTTCCCAACTGTCATTTTTGCAAAGTCTTTTGAAATGACAATGATAATAAAAATTACAATAATATTGTAATTGCGAAAAGAGAAATGTACAAGGGAGGGTAAACAGAAAAGAAGACGCCTTCTGAATGAGGTATAATGATACCCTTGGAACCTTTTTATAGTAGTAATATAAACTTCAGTTTCTTGAGTGCATTTGTTAACATTTGAATCATAAATCTGCAAAAATCAGCATCTGCAGAAACTGGTTCCACCCAAGGGCATCCCAGGTGCAGCAAATCATCCATGACCTACACCTGTGTAGCATTGCTAAACATCGTGCAGAAAGGCAAAGGGAGGCACAGGAGATGCAATACTCCCATGAGGAAAAAGAGGCAAACAAAAAGAGATAAGGAGACAAAGCTGACGGCAAATGTGTAGTGTAAAAATAAACACACAGGTTAATGTGAGTACAACCACAGGTCTCGCATCTGTGTGGGTATGACTCATCATAACATCTCTCTATGGTAGAGACAGGAGCACCTTAAGGAAAGTGTCGACTCCATTACCCCCTATAGATTTTGAACATGTGGACTTTTTTGTGTGGGAGCACAATTATAAGAGACAAAGCAGAAAAAGAAACATAAACAAATGTCATTCGTTACTTTCCAAATGATATGCAATTAGCATTATCGTGTATGTAGCACATCAATAAATCATTGCAGTTACTTTGTGAAACATTTTAAGATATAGTTAAGACCATAAGTATTTGCAGAATGATGCACATTTCATTTTGTCTCCTTTTCATCCCTGAACACCAGCACAGTGGATTGAAAATGAGGTCATCAAGATCTCAGTGAAGTGTGAACTTTGAGCTTGAATTCAGATGGTTTAACAAAAACACTACGGCCATAGGAATTACAACCATTTTAACTGTACTCCCTAGCATAAAGAAATGGCTTCTGTCTGCTATTTCTGATGTCCAGCTTAGTGTGCGTGCTATCTGCACATGTGTTCAGACAGCTGCAGAAGGAGCTGACCAGGTGCCTCTAGGGTTTCACTCTAGTGTGATGACTCTGTTTTAGAGTGATGGTGGATTTATGTGCACAAAGTTGTTCTGTTTTTAATTGATGTGTTTTGACAGCATATATAAATGTAGAAAAGGTCAAATCACTCAGAAACACAGCTGCACATGGGGTGGTGAAGATTTATTGAATGAGAAGATTCCCAATCACAATTTTTAATGATTAAAAATTCACATACATATTTGTATTATTATTAATAATATTATTATCACTATATACACAGTTTTTTTTTATTATGGGCTGATTGAAATATCAATGTCTTATGGGACATTCCTTTTTTTTTTTTTTTCGCTGCCAACCACTATCTCATCCACACCCCCTGGAGAGTGGGCCAGTTAGGGACAAATTTCCAGGCTGATTTTTTTTTTTTTTTTTTTTCCCAGACCGCACTGTGAATTTACCAAATGTTCATCTTGTACAGTCATGTTTCAACTGCCAGAACCAGAAGAAATTAAGCAGGAAGTCTTTTTTTCCACTCCAAAGATCAGAATTTTAAACTGTTGATAAATGTGTAAAAAAAACAACAACAGTGCATCAGGTAGAAAAGTAAAGCAACAGCAACAAAATTAATTCCGTGAATGTTGAAAAATCACATTAATACAACTAGTTATCTTACATTTCCCAGGAAACATTTGTGTCCTCCCTCTGAAATTCTACGCACCTTATGCCTTCACATAAACAGGGGACAGGCCTGATAAACACCTGGAACAGACATCCCCATAACTGGCAGAGCTTCAATGCATAATCCCTACTGGTTTATCACAGCGAGGCAGCACAGCAGCAGAGGACTGATGTGCATCACTCAGAGAATGGCGAGGGAGATGGGAATGAAGGAAAAAGTTTAAAGAGCATCGATTAGTTAACATATGAGAGCATCAGACATAACACGCATACCAAATAAGTAAATACAGCCAAATAAAAGTGATGAATGAAGCAAGAGGCAGAAAAGCATCATGTAGATCCAGTGGAGGAAGTTTGCAAAATTTAGGTCAAATACATCGTGTGTAATAGTCGATGAAAAAGACAGCAGTCTGTCGTCATGAAGAACATTCAGCCTACTCCCTGTTCTACAGAGGCATGCAGAACATGGAGGTATACTCACATTGAATATCAAATGTGGATCATTTCTTGCTTCACCTGAACAGTAGGAGTGTGCTGAAGCATCTGGTACACAGCAAACACTGTCACATGGGAGAGAAGTCACATTTAGACATAGCTGGAGGAGACAAATGATGTTGTTTTATGAAAAGAGAGAATAAAGAGAAGATAATTTGAAGTTAATACAGTAATGGAGAAAACCCAGGCGTGTTTGTTCATACTGTATGACTGGAGACACTTTCAAAACAGATGATGCAGTTTTCATTTTCTCTCTCCCTAAAATGAAGCCACTGTGTTTTGGTGATATGAGTACTGGCTGTTATACATCATTTCCTTGATGCTTTAAACATCCTCCCAGGATATGGATATATGTTTTTCTTGTGATTCTTTGGGTGGGGTGGATTTCAGTTTCACTGCTGTGAGTTCTACGTTTCTCATCCAAAGAGATGTCACCACTTAGGTTCTGCTAAGCAAACAATTAATAACTGCAGGGATTTAAATGTGTCAGATGCAACAAGTCCTTTCACACCTAACAGATGCAGTGGACACATTCCATGTGTTAACCCTCAAAGACCTAAAGACTCACCAGAGACCAACAGCATTTCCCAATACAAATGTTTAATAACTTATAAGACATAAGAAAAATTAGGTAAAATACAGTTTTTCATCACCATCATCAGATAAGAACCATTTGGACGTTCAGAGGCTCTATAATGACCATGGAAACACCATGATCTACTGAAACACTGATTCACCAATAACACCCATGTAGTTTTACAAATGACAATGTTTGTAGATGTAGCACTATATGAGTAAAACGGGCATTAGAATAGTTTAATTGGTTAAGAAGTCAGTAAATCTACTGTTCTTATCTGTTCTGTTAATATTGCAAAAGTTGCATTTAATTTCACCAGCAGAGGGCGCCTGGAGCCATGTCTATCCAATAGCTGACTACGTGGTTATCCAAAGTGAGTTCAGTCACAGCCTGTTTGATGGAGAAGCTAAGTCACGTTCTTCTACTCCCGTTCCATAACTCGCAAAGAATTTGAATGGGAGTAAATGGAGCCAGTCATGATAAATTCTGATTCCATTTGACAACTGAAATTTACATACGATGGCGGTTAATAAGAAATATTTGATGTGGCATAGGCATACCACGTGTTTTTTTATGCAAACGTGACAGGAAGCAAACGTGATGTTAGGTTTTATGTGGGCTTAGTAAGAGACTACAATGCATCGCGTATGTGACGTCACACTCCGCTCAGCTGTGGTGTGGAGTCTGTGGTGACGTCACATATGCGCCTGGCGTGTATTCCAAATTATTAATGGGTTTTACTTGCAAATGAATCAGCTGTTAATTAACAGAATCATTTAAAATGCACATCAATAATTATCATTTATTATGAGGTACAGCATGTGTGTGATTCAGGGCACATGGCAAACCACATACGATTTTAGCATTTTATTTCCCATTGAATACCATTCATTAATTTTCCGATCTCAGGAGACTTGAGCTCCCCCATGAGGATAGCATCGTCACTCACTCCCAATGCAGCGGCTTTTTGGTTGCAGTTCCATCAGAATTCCGCTGGGGGCAATCAACGCAGTGCAAAATGAATGGGCCCCTATGGAGCTAGACGGCTAAAGTTATCTATTTCACCTAATTGTCGCAGAAAGGGCTCAATTTGAATGTTGGTTTGGAGAGTTCAATGTGGGTTTTAAGTAAAAAAAAAATACTGAACATATGTCCCTTTCATTTCTTACTGGTTGATTTATTGTTAGCCACAACATACTAGCATTCTGCTAATGACCACTGGTCGGCCATCGAGAGGACGGATTACGACCAGAGATACCGTTTGACGACTGGCACCATGCCAAGCCACAGCCCCTTGAACAGCCTCGCCAGTCACCATTCAATCACGACCCCTTTAGCAAAACTTAAAAAAAACCTTTCTAGCATATGTAGCCTACTTACATGTGTCAGCTGCAGCTCTGCTTCGGGACAAGAAGGCTTGTTGCCGTAAAGTGGCATCTCCGGCCGTAAACTCTGTGTGACATCGACACTTGAAATAATTTTTTAAGCAAATACGTCACTCTAAAAATCTAAAACTCAACCCTGGGTATTTTCTGTACAACCTCTTTCAAAAACAAGATTCGAATTACTCGGGAGAAAAAATTATATCCTGAGATAATGGCACCACGAGGGGTATATCATTCATTCTGCACTCCAAAATCGAGCGTCCCACGTGGAAAAAGAATAAACTGCAACCAAACGGAACCCGGAAATGGGCCATGAGTGGGAGCCTGTGGTTCAGTCAGTACGTGATGAACTATGAACATGTAGCCAAGCCCGCTAAGGTTACTAACTGCATTTTGTGTTTTGCAGTCTTTGCATGTTCAGTTAATTAGACATTTATCTAAAAAGTATATATTTTTAATAACCTGTTTATCTCTGTCTTAATATAATAACATTGAAATATCTCAGTTTTTCTGCATTGTCAGTAAATTAAAAATACTAATTTCATCCAAAAATTAACAGGATAATATAATAATTAATGGTGATAAATTACTTTGGGAAGGTTAAATACAGTTAAAAAAAACATTGGAAGTGACCACCAAGTAGTTTTATATTTTAAGGGCCTTTTAAGTAACCATCATCATTAGTGGTGTGTATTGGCCAGAATCTGCTGATATGATACAAATCACAATGCTATGGATCATGACATGATACATAATGATTTGTGACAATACTGTTAATGAAGCTATGTTTTTTTCTTTTAAAAAAAGGTGATTTTCAATTAAAATTTAATTGTAGCACAAATATCCACACATAGTAAAAACATTTTATTTGGCCAGAACACGATCAAATGCTATATCACAAAATGTTCCTCTGTAAAAAAAAAAAAAAAAAGGTTCACAGGTAATAAAAAATTTATGCTCCTGCTCAACTGTTCATATTATATAAGTTGAGAAGTGAACAGTCCCTGAATCATTTTGCACCAACCTCAAAAAAGAAACTAGCATCTTCCTCTTTCAGACAGTAAAAGTGGTTTAGGATGCCTGAAATAATTCTATTGTAACACAACTGTTAAATAATAATAAATAACATATAAAGAAAGAAGAAAAAAATGAACCTTTGCCATGTTTGCATTTGAATGAATACCTAAAACCATCGATACAGAAGGTTCTATTATTGATACAGTATTGTGAAATAAAATATTGGAATATATTGTGGAACAGATATTTTCGTACACCCCTAATCATCATAAAGATTGGACTGTGTTTCAATGGAAAAAGCTAATGTGGTCTGATGAGTCCAGATTAATCTTTTTCCATAGTGATGAATCAGGAAGTGATGAGAGGCTGATGAAGTAATTATCCATCATGTATAATGACAGTACAATCATGTGGGAGTACGATTAGATAGTTAAATTTTTTGAGCACATAAAATCATCACATGACAAAGAACAATATAATATGGTCAAACTAAATTTTCAGAATGTGAAGAAGTATAGCTTATCAAATCTACCTCCTTTTTACAAACTTATAATCAAATTAATTCCACTTCCTTTGCTTTGTTAACACGCTTATTTTTTTTTACAGTATATAATTTTACAATAACACAAAGAATCTCTCTCTCTCTTTCCTCCCTCTTTCTTCTCCACCCTCTCATTATAGGAACCACTGGGGCAAAGAGTTGGATGTGGAGGACAAGACTTTATTAAGAGATGTTAACCAAGAATTTATGAAACTATGGACAGAAATAAATGTGCATAATCACATAAGTGCAGCATACAGGCAGTATGACTTTTCAGTACATTATCATAGGATTAAGATGTAACACTGCAAAATGTACAAATGTAATAGACTGAAAATGGAAATGAGCTTTGGGTATAATCTTGGATGTTTATACTGTATATGTATGTTCATTAACCCATAAGGACCCAATGTGACTATTGTGCCAGTTCCCAAATGACTTTTTCCTCTCTATTTAACCTTTCTTATGTCATTTATCACAATTTATTATTATATAATTTTCTGAGTTTAACTTTTTTTCACAGTGAAATTAATCAATTTTCCTGTTTTAATTGGTTTTTCATGTAGATGTTCATAACACCTTGGGGTAAATTCAAAGCTTATATGAATACAGAGAAAACTAAAGAAAAGATGATTTTTCCAATAACATATATCATTAACTGAACATAAACACAGTGTCTCCATCCACTATCATTGACCCATCTCCTTGGGTTTTACTGCTGAATCAATGTCATAGAAGGTGAAGTATTCCATGTTCATTACTGAGGCTCTGAGTATCTAAATGAGTCATATCTGATGACCATGAAAATGCGACAAAGTGCATTTTCCACCTGTTATTTACATGCATTTATAGTATGTAGTGGCTAAACAGTTTAAATTAGATGCTTTTGGTCAATTTGGATCTTGACTGTATGGGTTAATATGCATTGACCCCGTTATCATAAATACAAATTCTCTTCTAGATGAGCAACAAACCATGATTAATATTGAAAACGCTGATGAATATTGCCACGTTGCAATGCATGTGCATGTGAAAACACTGAAATGTCAAAATAATCCTCAACAGGATCAGGATATGGTAGTGACCCACCATGAAAACAAAAGGAAATTGATATATGATGTAATTTTGTAGTTATGTACATGGACAGACATGCACTGCAAAGGTTAAAATCCACCACTCTTCAGTTACACAGGAGGAAGAGTAATTACATGCAAACAATCTACCTCCTATATCTCACATTCGACCTTTCTGATGATGCACTATTTGTGGCTGTGTAAGGGTGCTTGTGCAGATGAACAATTATGAGGACGAATAGATTAGAAAGACCTATTAAAGATGAGAGGAGAAGGAGAGAGCTGTCATTTTCAGGAGCAGACCCTGCCAGTGACAAGTGCTCATCCAATTACAACTCAAGTGTTCTGTATTTTCCTTTCACTCTCTTTTCCCTTCGTCTAATTCTTCTCTTCTGCTCTCCACCCTCGAGACAACATAATCATTCTGTTCTTGCCAAAGGGGTCTCGGACGGTGACACTTCTCATCCTCTCATTTCCTCTGTCCTCTTGCATGCTAGGCCTTTTTACAGTCACAACACTGAGGCAAATTTCATATGAAAACAAAAAACGTGCAACCATAACTTGATAAAAACACATTTTCCATCAGAAGTTCCATTTAACTGTATAGCTGTGAAAGACCCACAGAATTGATTTAAGTGAGAAAGACCAACAATGCTCCAGAGACAAAGTTGCTAGCCCCAGCTGGAACTACTCCCCTAGTGGGAAACGTGAAGATGAGCCTGGGGTATACAACAGCTGAGACCAGGTCCACAGAGTAAAGGATGTAACACCACCAAAAATAAAGGGAAGTTTAACATAAAGATTTCTGTGAATATCAGTGTGCAGATGATGATGCAGACAGACGGGTGAAGATGGATTTTACTCATAGTCCACCCGATTTGTTCCGCTGTACCCTACCGGATGCCAACGTCAAATCTTCACAGGACAGACTTGGGCATCACGTCAAGGAGATTAGATGTACTGTGTCCAATAGAGGTAAGAGACAATAAGATGGAGAGGAAACAAGATTCTGGGATTAATTCAATAAATCTTTTCACACCTTTCCAATACATTGTTTTTTGTGTATCTGGATGTGGGTCCAACAGATTCATCCCACAAACTCTTCCCTGTTCTGCTGATTGTAGGATGGATCGTTGGCTGCACAGCAGTTGTCTACTTTGTGTTTATTCTTGCTTGGGTACATAATTAAATCTATACCATGAATTGTAGATTAGAGGAGTTACACTTTATGCAGTCTGTATCAATATAAACCATAATACCTTTAAAAAAAAAAAAGTGTACTGCAGCACTAATGGATTTCCTGTTTTTTTTTTTTATTACAGAAAAGAGGTATACGGGGAAGGAACTGAAACGGAAATCATCGTATGTGTTACATCCTCCTCATAGGGCTGTAATGGAAGAAAAAAAGTCCACTCGTTATATAACATTCATTCAAGATATTGATATAAATTTGAGAGCTGGATTGTTTTCTGCCATGGTCCACTGGTAATTATATGAAAACAAAAACTTTCATTTGACATGAATATTTGAAATTAATCACTGTTCCCTTTAATTGTATAAAATCCTTATTAAGCTCTTTGAGATATCGTGAATTGAAATAGATTAACTTTGTAAATATTCCAGAGAGGCCAACATTAAAAAAAAACAAAAAAAAACAATCTACTTTTTCTAACAGTTTTCTAATTTTACATTTGACTTCACTGGTTTTTTCTGACTGCTGTTCTTCCATCACACAGTGTGTTGCATGTTTCTGAGGTGCTTAAAAAGAAATGAATGCACCTGTCTGTGGATCTCCTCTGTGTATTCAAGTCATACTCACACTACTGGGCATCAAAAATATTGGATTGTTAGGACTGGCAATGTCGTTGCCATGGTTACAACCATTTTTACAGAGTTTTACACCGGCATAGGATATGAAGGGAAAAACAATGGAATGAAAATTGGTCAGGGAGCCTCAACTTCTTAGGGACTTTTAAATTGTTATGTGTTCAGACAACTTAGGGGAATTTTCCACTAATGGCTTCTCAACAAAGCACTTGATGAACAATTACTTATTGCACACCACTGAAGTTAATAATAAATTAAGTACAACCCCAGATATATTAGCTAATACTTTAAAAGTGTTTGGATTTCAGCTAGAAGCAATCATAATTCTCGTATTTGCTTGACATGCCAGTTCATAACTCACCGTTATATATTAGTCCCCGAATCACTAATACTAGTGCCGTCAGCTTTAGAAAGCATTTTGACGTCTACATTTAATAACAGGGAATTAGATTGTCTGGTTGTTACTCCAGGCTGAGCCACATTTCCAGTAAGCAGGAGGTGCAAGTTTTATAAGCATGCACTGACAGAAAAAAAAAAAAAAAAGGCTATGCTCAGTGTGTCACATTAAATGTGTGCACCAGATGTAAACATCAGGGTAACATGGTAATGAGGGTGAGAAGAAAGACTTCTACACCACAGTAATGCACCGTAGGTATCTGAGACACATGTAGGCCAGGCACAAACACTTAGATATACTTAACATGTTCAAGTACACGTGACAACGCATACAGGTCACCTCACAAACACAGACATACGGGCTTGAATTAAATACACAGCACTCTACATTTAAGTGTCATCAAGTTGTTTGTAATGTGAGCGCTAATTATGTGTTTAAGCTGTTAACCAGCCTAATCTGTTTACTTCAGTAACAGCAGAACATCACCTCTTGCTGCATGCCATCAAAACACACTCCCCTCCCCATTCTCCCAGCCTCAGTCTGGAAATTCTCTACCGAAATATATTATTATGCACGTACACCACATGGTGGAAAGTAATAAGACATCTTCAAGGTGTGCTACATTAACTTCGGGAGGCGAGTATGTAGATTATCTGTTTACAGGATACACCTTGTTCAGTGGATTTTTTTTTTCTTCGTAAATATGGAAAATGTCTAACTGCATTTTAGTTCTATGTAAGTCAGTAAGTGTTAAAAGATAAAACAGAATCACTATAGCTTTAGATGTAATGTAATATATTGTTTTATTCAGAAAACTGGTAAAAAAAAGGCAAAATGATTGCATGTTCAGTGATGTATTAATATGCTGTGACTTTATTATGACAATAGCTTTCCACCGTATCCAGCTGTGCATTTTTAAGAATCAATAAAAGCTTGAAGAGTTAAAAACATACGCATACCTGAGGCAAAATATTAAATCCAATTTGTAAGTCACTCTAAAAGAAGGTGAAAACAACAAGTTGATGTAACGTATTGATGTAATGGAAGTCAACAGGAGTGCCAGAATATTAAAGTTAAAAGGATTTTCTCTAAACGATTGAAAAACAGAGAGTTTGATGAACACCTGCTGGTCCAGGCTGATTTTGATCATCTTTGAGAATGAATGCAATTGTGTTTCAGCGCTGTGTATGCAAGAAATGACTTTGGTGCTCGTGGATTTTTTGACCCAACAATCATCAAAGTGGAAACCATAATGAAGACAGCAGCCTAGAGAAGCTTCATAGGTATGAACTGAACTGATTCATGACAGTTCACAATCTGAGGCACTTAATTAAAAATGTATGGTCAACAATGTCACTGAATACAGGAGATAAAATAAAGAAACTAAACTCTTTCCTGTCTGCTGTTAAAAATAATCAACACCATTTCTATTACTGTATAATAATATACATTCAGTTTGGGATTTGATGTATTTTCTTGTGTGAAACTTCCCATATTTCATTTATTTGCACAATTGACTTCGGTGATATTCTTTGGCTTTTTATATATTAAATAAGATTAATAATTCATTCATTTATTTTCTCAAACCACTTTTTTCTCACTAGGATCAGAGGGGGTGTTGGAGCCTATATTAGTTACCTATAGGTGAAGGAAGGGTGCACCCTGGAAAAGTTATAAGTTTATCACAGGGATGACATATAGAGATAAACAACTAATCAATCTCATATTCAAACCTATTGGCAATTTTAGGTTGAATTAGACCTGAACCTGAATTATAGCTAAATTAAATATACTGTGCTTAAGGAAAGAGAGATTGATTGACTGTAGTATCCTGCTCTACTACAGATTGTTAAATTAGATAAATAATGTCAGTCACAGCCTCTAACAGTGTTTAAATTTCACTTTAATCACAGGTAAACAATGCTGAAATGAACTTGTGGGCTTTTGAATGGATTCTTAATTTTTTTTTTTTATCACAAAAGTAAATTCAGCCAAATAACTTTTATGGTGGTGATTATGGTGATTCTACTTTTCAGGTATGCTGAATGCCCACAGGATGTCACTGTTTGACATTAATTATATATTTAAACCTCTACAACAAAGAGGAGATACGAGTTTATGTCTAAGATGGAAGAGTTGAACCCTGCATTTATATTCCTCACTAAAAAAATCATGAACATGGGATTTTCATTTTAACTACTTATTTGTAGCTCACATTATTTTATTATTGTGTGTAATTTTGCTTACTTGTAAACTCTCAGTAGCAGATCAGTAGGTGGAAATGTCTGAACTACATTCATTAAACACATATCTACCTTAACGGGACAAAAAAAAGTTTCACTGAAACTATCTCTGTTTCCCCTTTTTTCCAGTGGACTCACTGAATAAAACGGCAGTGTCATAATGAGAAAAACTCACATTTAAAAAAAAGTCAATAAATCAAGGGCATGTACCAGAACAATAGGACATCAAAGTACACATTTTTAGAGACTGAACTGGTTCTCTGTCCGTGGCCTGTAACAAAAAGAGCACAGTGAGAGTGTACTTTACAATAAGTGCACTTCTCAATCAAGAGTGCATTAGCACAGTGCTTGGTCTAATTGCTTACCTGCAACACTTTCTCTCATGATTCAGAGAGTCTATGTAACCTGTTCATATATATGTGTGTGTATAAATATGTGTTTTTGTAAGTCTCCCTACAGTTGTTAAGTATATGTGTGTTTGTATATGACATGTGTGCATGTGTTTGCATTAGAGGGTGTTGTCCCTTCATACGCACCTCAGAAACTGCACACTGCCCCACGTACTGCTGCATACACACAACAGGCATTCCAGAGGCTACATGCCTGCTGCCCCCACACATACACATACCACTAAGCCCACTGTTAGAGTCGCCCAAAGGGCACATGAAGGAAAGCTGAGTCGTTTTATGGCCAGAGGATAACAGAGCCAAGAGAATGTTGCAATGAGAACAAAAAAAACAAGAGAAAACTTAGAATTAAAAGACTTTGGAGAGTGAAGCTTTAATGGGTATTGATGTTAATAATCTTTAACCTACTGACATATTTACTGTTAAATCACGCTGACAGGATTTTGTGTGCTGTTATTGACTGATGTTCTTTGACCTTCTTCGAAAGCTCCAAACATCCCCAGTGCCCTAATTCACTTCAGGAATGAACGTCAGCCATCTATAATGTTAGAGGTGCAAAACACGCTGTTCGGGCTCCCAAGAACATGCTGATGTGTTGTAATGTTAGCTGTGATGATAGCTAGCAGAGCTGCTAATGACGGGGAGGGTGAGAGCACGAGGAAAGTGGGTGGTGTGAACTTTCAGTTGTCTGCCAATGTGTTACCATCTAGCAGGAGCAAAAGGGGAAGTCAGGCAGTAAATAAGCAATTTGAACTGATATTTTGCAGAAAACAATACATGAATGATTTTCTAATACATAGAAACGCTGTCACACACAGGGTTGTATGTTCTGCTTTCACAGTAAATCAAATAAAGTAAGTTTAATAAGAACCAAATGAGGATTTGAGAGAAGGTTAACTCAGTTTCCTGAGGTCACCTTCAGCACACGATGCCATGGCTGAAATGTTGAACGTGGTTTGGAATAAACCCCAAAATGCCTTTGGTCAGCAGCACCAATGTGAAATACTCCATTCACGTCAGAGTTGTTTAGTTGAAACATTGTGACATAAACCACTGGTAGGTTGAAATGTATGTATTTTGTGGTTGAATTATTTAAAGGAGTAAATAACAAAGGTCATGAGTTCCACAACTTTACCCATCTGTATTTGCACAAGTGTGAGTTGGCTCTGCTACTGCACTCCCCCCATTCCTCTAGGTATTTTTGACACTTGGCTTCAAAGTTAAGCTGTATTTCTGGTCTTCCAGCTTGGCATCCATGTCCTATACATCCTGTGTGTTATAATTCTCTTTGGCTCATTCTTACACCTCTGAACCTTCTGAAGTGTGTATGAGTGTGTATATATGTGTGTGTGTGTGTTTTTATTCCTTGTATATCCATGACTGTTTGCCTCTCCAGTTTCAGCCAGGGTAGTAGCTATCCGGTGCCAGGAAATGTGCTTGCTGGTTCACTGCAGCATGGGGTATATCTACCAGTCAGCAGCTTGGGAGCAGCCATAAAGATATTGCACATTCACTTATTTGCATTGAGTATTTGAGTAACTTCACTTATTAGCCCCATGTTCCCCACAAGCTGATAAGTCCAATTAGTGGAAAAAGAATCTGAGCTAAACAATTAACTTATTGTTTTTCCCCTGTCCTTGAACATTGCAAAATTAAACTAAATGCCCGATTCCTAATATTCCTCTCAAGACAATAATTCAGTATGGGTGAGTCCAAATTTAGTAACATCTCATATGAATATTTTAGGAACTTCACAGGCTGTACTGGTTTCTTTATGTGAGGCACATCTGCATAAATACAAATATATTATGACTCGAAATATAGGATATACTGATATTTCACACTTTATGGTAGCAAATGTTTCTGCACTGTGATTGCATAAGTAGGCTACATACAGGGTACGCCAGATTAAAATGCTCAAACAACACACATAACACACACATTGGAACACAAATTGCCTGCAGACAGTCTGTTATTTAAAGATTTATTTTGAAAGAAAAAAATGTTCCTCAAGATGATTATCAGTCATTATTATAAAGTATCTAAATACAGGCAACTGAGGTATATCTGTCTTTCTACAGGTGGAGTGTGAGAAGGAAGGAAAGAAAGAAAGAAAGAAAGAAAGAAAGAAAGAAAGAAAGAAAGAAAGAAAGAAAGAAAGAAAGAAAGAAAGAAAGAAAGAAAGAAAGAAAGAAAGAAAGAAAGAAAGAAAAGCCCAAGGGAGACGGCAGCAGTGGGACAGAGGATAAGACCAGAACATGGACATGTAAAAGTACAATCTGAAGATGTTTTCTACATGATCATGACGCAGCATTCATTGCACTAATTTCTAATATAAAAAGCAAAGGCAAAAAAGCCTATTCCACAATTACCAACTCTGTATCATAACCTCAGTTACTTTTAAACATACAAAGAAATCATATACAAGAAAAAAAAAATCCTGAACTGGGGAATTGAACTTTGGAAAAATGCACTCATCTTGAAAACTTTGTTTGTTGAAAGACCCAGACATAGCTTGTGATTAAAGGTGGAGTAAGCTTCTGAAAAAGACTGTCATTACTACCCAAATTCAACAAATCAACTAAATACTGTATTTATGGTCTATAAGACACTACTTTTTTCACACGCTGTGAGGCTCAAACGATGATGCGGTTAATTTAAATTTCATGGGCTAACAACCGATCCAGCTATTGAAGCTGCTGTACGTAAGCTTAGCATCACTGAATCCATGGTGAGATATTAGAGCCAGCAGCGTGAAGTGTGGGTGTGGCTTATAGTCAGGTGCAACCAATAGACCAGAAAACACATTAGGTCTATTTTTAATAGAGCTAGAAGAGGCACAGAACAGAGAGCAAGTGGATAGTGAAGAGACACTTGCCAAATTTGAGAAAAGTTGTTGCATTAGAATTACTTAATCCACCTTTAATTAAGTGAAAACAATGTAATTTGGTCCTGCTATGATTGAATAGAGTCTTGCTGTTTTGCACAAAGGTAAAATTTCAAACGCCTCATTAGATTAAACAAGGCTAGTCAGCTGTTTTTTTCATTTCTGGTGTTATTACACTACATTAACCCACTGCTGGCTCCAAATGTATATTTAGCTGCTTTCATATTTTCACCCGGCTCTGCAAGAAAATTAATAACTTTTTTTGTTTTATTTATACGATTAAACTTTTCCTTTAATTGTTTTTTTTTTCTTATCATTTGTGCACTCATGCAAACAGATACACCCACTCACACAATTTAGCACAAAATATAATGTAAGGCATACCAACTTTACAAACAGTAGGCAGCGATCATAACGACTAGCTGAAAATGGAATATACATAGAGGTGTATGTGCATCCAAACAAAAACACACGGGAGGTTAAAGTAAATGTATAAAAAGGGTCTGGTGTCCGTAGATTGTCAGCTCTCACCATCTGTCGTTTTAAAGGCAAAAAACTTAATTTTGGTTTATTTGACAAACTGCTGATGACCAGCAGCTGCCTGCCAACTGCCATTCAGCAGGTAACATTAAATATAACAGTAGTGATACGTGATTACAGTTAAATATTTACTGCTCTATTCAACAAAATACATAAGAAGTACAATATAGCAAGAATTTATCAGGATGTAAATGAAGGTTAAAATCAGCTGAGGTTTTACGAGAGGCACGCAACCCAAACCCACACACAGTACAGCAGTTCAACCTGGTTACATGTGTATGAGTGTGAGTGGGTGTGTGCTTTATTACCAGTGGGTGTAAGAATAAAGAACACACCCACTCACACTCATACACATATACAGGCCTGAACCACTGCACTGTGTGAGTGTGAGTGGGCGTGCGCTTTATTCCAACACCACTGGGTTTTGAGCACAGTTGTCTGTCTGCCCTTCTGTTGCTAATGACTTTATTTTAACTGTAACACACATACATACATGCACGCTCACACACACACACACACGAACACACGATCTCACAGGTGATGAGTAAAACAAAATTTAAAAAAACAGGAGAGGAAAAAATGAGTGAATGAATGAATGATTGTTTCCAGTGAAAAGCAAAATAATAAGGCTGATTGAATGAACTACAGTATCAGAGTTGGAGAGACAGTGCTCCACCTGTTTGGGAGGGTACAGTCCACTGCTGTCCTCAGAGGAAGTGCATACTGCAGTGTCAGTCCACCAGCCCTGGTCCATCTAGTAAAAGAGCTGAGGGGAGTGTCCACTTCCCTGTAGCCTCCCCACCTGTGCTCCACCAATGAGAGGGGAGACAGTACAGTCGGGGACAGATCCGACGTCAACAGATCCCTGGGAATTACCATACACGGCAGATGTTGTCTGGGACCATGTAGCTGCTCTTGTTGCAGTTAAAAGCTTTGGCAAATTCTGGGAAGTTCTGAAGGGATCCGAGTACCCTGAGATGCACACAGAGAAAATTATTAGTTACTGATAAAACTGTTGCATTTAAAAGTTCATTTAAAGAGCATGTCATTTTAGTGTAGGCTTTTAAAATGTCAAATGAAGTCTTTCCAGTCTTTTCTGCTGAGGACTATATACCTGAATTTTCCTGGACTGTGAACATCTACTTTGATGGAGTTAACAGCTTGCTCTGGTCTCTGTGTACCACACCAAACCTAAAGAAGACAAAGATTTAGACATTTTCAAGTGTTTATATATATATATATATATATATATATATATATATATATATATATATATATATATATATATATATATATATATATATATACATACATGTTGTCATATTACATTAGCTGAACTTATTTTGTATCAGCAAATTATGAATAGTTATATCCATGAATTAGGGTTATGCCGTCAGAACCAATGACTAAAGGTATATCCCTGAACCAGCTATGATGTCATAAAGGGAGACATCCCCAGGTCATGACCTTTCATTTGCACTTGTTTGGAAGTCAATCAGACAATTAGTTCCAGAGATATGACTAAAACAGTGTTTAGTGACTTGAAACTTTTAAACGCCATTACAGAAATGTCCTCTTCATGATATTCATTGATATGGAAAACATAGCATTTCTAAACTGACTATTATTCAAGTTATCGTGTTCACATGATAGATATTCAGTGGTGGCAGGCACCAGGACAGGTGGCAGGACCTTAAAACATGATATCCCTGAAACTCTCTTTGGGGGTATAATAATTCATGTAGATTTCCTCCATCAAATAATTTTTACTTAAGTATCCATTCACTAATTCTACCTCATTTGATAATTATATGCTATACTTAATTGGCTTAAAGACTTTTTAAGATGAAAATCTCCTTTTCTATTTTCTCATTGTTTTAAATGAGCAAATAAAATGCAAGTTAATGTGTTATAAATCCTTCACACATAGCAAGCCTTTTTTCCTGTCATCCACTTTTACTCACATCTTCAACCATGTGCATCAGTGAATAAACTGTCTATATGGACGTTTACACTAAAGGTTAAATATAAAAGGTCAGCTTGTTGTATTATCCCTGTAGGGAAATTAATTTTGTACAATTTACCAGTCATTAATACACACTGCAACATACATACAGTACAACTCTCACTCAGTTTATTACCTGTGCAAAGTTTAGGAAAAATAGTTGGTCGTGGGAAAGGTCAATTCCAGGTAGTGGGGGCTCCTCTCCATGCTGCCTCACATAGTTTTTGTAAGCCTGGAGCAACAGCACAATACAAATGTCAGCTTGTCTCACTTAAAATTAAAACAACATCAATGGAGTGGCACTCTATGACCTCATACAGTATATATAAAATGACAATCATCCTATAATATACTTGGCTCCTACAGGTTTCTACAAGCTAAATTTAAGACTTTTTAAGCCTATTTTAAGACTACCCAGAGCAAAATGTAATGCTCATTTCATAATCATTCTCCTCCACTTGTGTCAATCAGGTCAAGAGTCATCTTTTCTCTCAAACATTTTTCAATTTTCACTTCCCAATACTTATTTTTCACTTGTGAATCATCCCTTAAATTTCCCAAACTCAGCATTGTCAGATGATGCACACAACTAACAATCTCTGTTAATAGAAATGTGGAAAAACCTGACTTACTACTGGCTAAACAATAAACAACATTGTTGGCAAGTAACATTTTAAATAAAATTCCTGTAGTTCATGTCTGGATAATTTTCCTCTTTCATTTTTATTTAGTTATACAGTGTTACACTGAGTTGAATTAAAACCAATGCCTTCACCTTTAGCCTTTAAACAACAATATAATGAGAGCCTGGTACTAAAATTAGTAGTGGTGCCAGGCACAGCAAACTTCACCCCTCACAAACATTTTAGCTCTCAATGGACATATCTTTCTCCAAATGTGAAAATATTGGTTTGACCTGTCAAGGTCACTCAAGGTCAAAGGTCATGATGCCATTTTGGAGCATACATGTAGTTTCTTATCTGTGAACAATAGTAACTGGGTATTAATCATCACTCTTTTTGGAGTTACAACTGTTTAAAATAATGTGATTTTGACCTTTTAATGTCACACAAGGTCAAAGGTCATGGCACAGTTTTAAAGCCCATACCTGGTTTCCTATCTGCCAACAATAGTAACTTAGTGTCTATCTCTGCTCTTTTTGGTGTTATGACCCATTTGAAATCCTGTGATCTTGATTTTGACCTTTTAAGGTCACTAATGTCAAGGGTCAAAACACCATTTCGAATCCCACGTCAGGTTTCCTATCTCTTAATTATTGTCTCCATCTCTACTTGCTTTTCTGTTATAGTCCATTTAACTTTTGTATTGACCCAGTATGTTGGTTCACTGAAAGTTTCTAAAATGAAGAGTTCAAAAGTTATATCCAAAAGTCAATTCTGACCTTGACCTTTGACCTAGAGTCTTCAAATTTTCCCTTAAAGTTCTCATGTCAGTGAAGTGACAAAGAAGCTACATGCAAAACTGAACATACAGGAATGAAAAGTAAATTCCTGATTTACCTCATATCTTTATCTTCGCAAAAACACATTTTGGGGAAAACTGACCATAGAGTAAATATTCAGCTGCTGAATATTTCTAGTTATTTAATTAAGTGTTGAAACTTCAATTAAATTCACAAACGACACCATATAATTTCCATAAATCACCAAACAAATGTAATCATATTCGAACATCTGAGAAACTAGTTCCACTTCATTTGTTTTTAGTGTTTCAAGTTTTCATTTTACAGAGCACAGATGATAAAATATTGCTATTTTTAAAAATGTGTGTTATTTTTTTGCAATAAAATGTGACCTTGTCATATCTGTGCTGTTGAAACTCTCTAATTCAGCAATTCCATGTCCTTCAGTGTTGTGTTTACAATACTAATGAGTGACCTGAGAAAAAGACATGTCTATTAATGTTAACAGACGACTCTCACAGACGACTCTCACTCTCTAACCAGGGTTGTTAAACTGGGTTTCCTCTTTTGTTTTCAGACTCATTACCTGATATGCCTGCCGTATCCCTCCATTGTCAGCAATGTTCTCCCCGAGGGTGTTGTTACCATTTAACTAGAGAAGGGACATGAGAGAAAGACAGAGAATGAGAAGATTGTCAGGAGACTGAGACCTGGGGGAGACTGTAATTGTTCTTCTAGATTTTAGTAAGTCACAGATATCAGTGTCTTAGATACGAGAAATCGGAGCGATATAAATCCCCGAGGGTATGTGGAGAAAAAAAAGCATTGTTCAAAGGAATTGGATGAGGAGACAGAGCGAGATAGATATGTCAACACAATAAATTACTGTTAAAACATCTGAAGTAGAGAAGAGATGAGGCGGCAAAACAACAGGAAACCGACAAAAATTATAAATGGATAGTGTGCTAGAGACAACAGGAATGCACACAAAGAAGCAAAAAAAAAAAAAAAGAAGAAGCTTCTGAGGAAAATTTAGCTTTGAAATGTTTAAAATATGAAAAAGCCAAAGATAGTCTATCAGGACGTACATGAAGCCCATTGGCCAAGGCCCAGGAAAAGTTGCCATACTGATCTACGATGCATTTTGACAGCTCTAGAAACCTCTGAGTGGAGTCCGGTGTCCACCAATCCTTCAGATCACCGTCTTTATCATAGTTACGACCTTTAGAGAGACAAACACATGAAATATTGACTGGTTGGGTTTAATCAATAAGAAACAAAAAAAAAAATTAAAAAAAACACCCATGACAATAATAAACACATGTACAATTCCACTGAATCTAATTTGTTTCTAATGTTTTTATAGGCGGTTCAGGGTTGTGGGAATTGATGCAAATTAATCTTGTTGTGCAGAACTTCATATAACCCATGAACAGTGTGGAGAAATGTGGTCAAAATTAACCCCTGATATGCCGTTTGTCAAGCGGTAGTAGTTACAGGCAGGAAACTATACCAAGCAAAGGACAGTGTAATCTGCCAAAAGTGCCTTTTATGAGGACGCAGAACAAGGAGCAGTGGAGAAAATCATACCATTGTCATCAAAGCCATGTGTGATCTCATGACCGATTACCATGCCGATGCCGCCATAGTTCAGAGACTTGGCCTGGCCTTTACTGAAGAAAGGAGGCTGGAGGATACCTGCAGGAAACACTGAAACCAGGGGGAAAAAAAGGGTTTGTGTGTGACATGGAGACTTTCAGTTCATGCATGACTGCATCTGTTTGACTGGGTACGTTTGTTTGTGCCCATATTAAATACCTATCTGGTTTTTGCTGGCGGAATAGAAAGCATTGACAATTGCAGCTCCAGTTACCCACCTGATAAATTGAAGAATAAAAATGGATTAGTACAGTAAGGACATGTATAATGCAGCATATTTCCAAGTGAGTGAAAGGTTTTAAAATTAACCTGGGTTAATAATAGGCGGGCTAATATTAGCATTTGTAGTGCGCTTAGTGGAAGGCAAACTATATCTATGAGGAGGCGTTTGTGTGGGAGAATGTGAATACATGAGTTAAACACAAGGTTGTGTGTCATACAAGTACCATATGAGTATACATAATTTATCATTAGCTATTTAAATATACAACAGAGCAGCTTTAGATTTCAATTTTAGAATAAAAGATTGTTTACTGAGCACTGATATAATTCTGCCTTAAATGGAAATCTTACTCCTCTTTGTTGACTTTGACTCTGAGTTTCCGCAGGCGTTTCTTCTGCACATACTCCAGGTTCTGTAGGATGTTTTCAAAGTACTCCTCTGCACTGTAGCTCAGCTAACACCAACACAAAGCCAGAGAGACAGAAGGATTAGTTGAGATGAGAGCTATCAACACCCAGTCATATATCCTCCTCTCAAATGCATAATGACCCAGAATGCACCTGAGATGTTTTCATCGAACTGATATGCACCTACTCTGAAGCCGTTAGTGAAGTTAGTGAAAGAACTAAAACATTCAAACAATCCAATCTTTTCAGACACTCACATCTTTGTACTCATTGTTCAGGTATTCATCATCCATGATGTTGTCAGAATAGCCAATCCGCTGCCGAATAGCTCGAGCCTGGAGAACAGAAGAAGAGAGATTTGGTTTAAAAAAACTAAAGCGTTAGTCATCACAAATCCTAAAACTGGAATATAATACAATATATACACTGCAAAAATTTGAATAATTCCAGGTGGGTTTGTTTTTGTAATTTCTAGTCAAAATATTTCATCACATTTAAAATAAGACAAACACCTAAAGAAAAAGTTGTGAGATATAAATAACTTATTTTTAGACAACGGATCTTGAAAATTCCATTTCTAAAAATCTTGGCAAGATAATTTTACCTTGATCCATTGGCACATTTTATTTTCTTAATTCAAGGTTTGTATTTATTCATTTATTTATTATTTATAAATGAATGTATTTATTTATTATTTTTGCTTAATTCAAGCAAAACACAAAAAACTACCAATGGAACATGTGAAAATGATCTTGGTAAGATTTTTAAAATCAGATCTAGATCTATTGTCTGAAAATAAGTTCTTTATATCCCACTTACAAATTACTCTTTAGATGATTGTCTTATTTTAATCCTGTGAGACCCAAGAAAATGAAAGTATTTGCTTTTTTTAACATTAAACAATAGTCCTGGTTGGAAACTGCATAATGTAAAAGTTTTCACAGATGCATTTAAAAACTTACTTTTTATATGTATGTATGTAAGTATGTATGTATTTATTTATTATTTATTTTTTAATGGGATGTCCTTTGCGTTGGACAGTATTTTTTAAGTAAAACTGAGAAATTTTTGTCTCCTGCAGTAATCAGAAATGCATTGATGGGTCTCAGGAGGGTAAGAGTGATGAGATATTTTGAGTAGAAATACCCTTCATAAGATTTCCATTTTTGAAGTGTCGTCCAGTGGTTGGATATAATATAACCAGTACCTTCTCCTCTGCTGCCTTCTTAGTTTCTGAATCCATCCAGGCCAGGTCATCAAGGTTACTTACGAATACTTCTCGTATGTCCTTAATCATCTCCTCCATCTGAGTTCATGTATGTACACACACCGTACAAACACACACACACACACACACACACAAAGAAAACACACAAAGAGTCAGAAACATAAACATGTACAAAATAAAGTCCTCAAAGCCAGCTGTCAGTCACCTCTCAGTACAATAGAATATATTTTAAATTGTGTTTAGTGTGGGTGTTTTGTTTTTCTAAAAGGGTCTGTTGAGAGTAGTAAGGTCTGCAGAGAGTAGCTGTATGCTGCAAAAAAAACCAAAAAAAAAAAAAAAGCTACAACATATTGTGCAACAAAGACATAAAAATATATCTCCCTGAAAATGGCTTCATCATCATACAGTTTCATATTCATCCATTTAGGATTACAGTCCCTGTGTGTTTTAGTCGATTGATCTACTGACAATCACAGTTACATTTTAAGAGGCAATTAACAAAACCAGTACTTCTATTTATTCAAATTTTGGCTTGTTCACCGTAGGCTTTAGTGTTTTAGTGGTTACAAATGTGCACTTGCATTATTGATAAAGCTACCAATTTACATTTTGCATCATGAGACTGGTAAATATTCATATTTATTCTGCATCCATCCAGTGGTTTTGGGGGTTAGTTTTGTTGTTGCTGAGCCTCAGAAATCTGAGTTGCAAAAGGGATGATTGGACAGATTATGTTTCACCCTCACTGTGTTATATTATGTAAACACTTTATGCTATTCTTATTAAGCAAATAAATGTGTCCACATCAAAACCACAGTTTTCAGCAAGCAGTTTAATGTTTTTATAATGTGCTGCTTTGAGTCACAGTATTTAGTACAGGAATGCGCCTGCACACAGAGACAGACAGGACGACGCCACCATGATGGCATAATGTTGTGCAAACCCTACTGTCCCATGGTCATCGGTCAAAAAAGTTGAACAGTTAGTCCGAAAACAAAATAAAAACTCGGATTGAAATAATTCACATATCAGAAGTAAATAACTACCTGAACCAATATAAAATAAATAAGTAAAACAGAGGGAAAAAATTGGAAACTGCAGTGACAGCAAAGGTCACCCTTCCAGATTGCCCATAATCATAGTTGTGCTATGAGACCACAGAGAGCTGACAGAGGCATTCCAGTGTCTCATCACATCAACGGACCCCTCACTAACACACTGCATGACCACTCGGACAACACGCTGTGGTTCGCCACAAACCAGCAGAACCCATACTGATTAGACTTTGCCCAAAACCGTTTAGTATGGAGTGTGTGTATGAGAGTTTATGTACATGTATATGGGGTTGTGGCTGCATGCATGCATGCATGCAAGGAATACACTGGAATGTAAAGCAGCTCGATCATAAATTAGCATAATCAGTGCTGAACACAGTATTCCATTGAGTGTGTTGAATTTTAAATACAAAAATATTACAACAATCCTTGGTTCAAGTTAAAGGTTAGTGTTTGGAACATTTAGTAAATGTATATATTTGTCATTATATGAAGGTATTGAATAAATAAAGGTTGTCATTTGGTGACAGATCACATCTGCACTGTATGCTATTATTGTACATACACAGCCTGGCCACACACACAAACAAATTATAAATAAATATCACACAGTATTTCATTGGACGCCTTTAGCTTTGATTACAGAACACATTTTCTGTGGCATCATTTATCCCATACAATGTCAGTAAAACTGCTGTGGACAAACTGTTTCTGAAAATAATGTCTGATGTTCCCTAAACCACTCTTTTATAATTTGAGCCAGATGAATCCTGGTATTGTCTTCCTAGAATATATCTACTTTGTCGGGCCAGAAAACAAGACTTGATCATCCAGTATATTCAGGTTGATCTGACCTTATTTTATGACTTAACGTTAATGAACCAAGACCTGTCCAAATGAAGCTACCCCAGACCCTAAAACCACTTCCATAGGCTTGTACTGTGGGCACTAGCCATGATGGGTGATCACTCTATCAGCCTCTCTTCACTGTGGATCAGGGTTCATCTGGACTAATCAGACCACATGACTTTTTCCCAATTCAACGTGATCCTCTACAGCAAACTGGTTTAAGAAATTATAACATTATTTAGGGTTAAAGAATTTGTTGCCAGCTCAAACATATGAATCACTGCAGCAATTATCCAATTAGTATTTATTTAAATTCAGGTATAGGCTGTTTTGAGGTTGTTGTTTTTTTGGCAGGGCAGTGATATTATCCTTCATCATTGAACTGCATTTCTGTGTCAATTCAACTTATTTATTACTTCACGAAGGAATGGTGGATTAATGTTTTTGTTTGCATTTATCTGTTTGTCTGTCTGTGTGCAACATAACATTTGACTGATATTTTCAGGAAATTCTGATATAGGAACAGGGAATAAATTATTACCTTTCAGTGGTGATCACTGGAGGAATGTGTGTGTGTGTGTGTGTGTGTGTGTGTGTATGTGTATGTGTGTGTTGGGGAGGGCATATATGTATGATTTGTAGCAAGACAACTCAAAATGTTATGGGTGGATTTGGCTGAAATTTTCAGGAAATGCTGATACTGGCATAAGGAACAAGTGATAAAAGTTTGTGGTGGTGATGGGGGTGGGGTGTATGTGTTTGTGTGTGTGTGTGGGGGGGGGGTGGCTTGGTGGAGTCTGCACTCTGACTGCTTTTCTAGTTTGTTCTGTTTCTGTTATACTTCATTTAGCAGAAAAAAAGCACCACACTTTGTAAGTTTTGCATATTTATGTGTCTATGCATAGTAACTATAAACTATAATTAACTACAATGAGAGGAAAAACATATTCTGAAATGTGCAGAGGTATAAATATGGGGCACAATTATCTTTTGCATTTTGCTAAGGTCACATGTGTAAAGGGATGAATATGTTCAATTACACATGGATGAGTTCCGGCAAAAAGTTTCAGATTTAAAGATGCAGCTGCATTTTGCAAACTTCTGGGTTCCTTTAGGCTCTCATCTGGTTTCCAGACAAATGGTCAGAATGGGACGTTGAACCAACACGTGGGTCCTCACCTGCCAGAATCCAATCATCTGGTCCAAATAGTTGTTGTGGGTCAAGTACGCCTACATTTCCTTTCCTGGTGCCTCCAGCGGACTGACACCAGCCAAGTGCATCTACAGTTATCAGCTAACTTTGTTCCTGAGCCAAGAGAAGGAGGTTGAGTGTGCAGCAGAGGCTGATAATGCCAGTGTTGATGGACATGACTGTGAGCCAGGTCAGTCCTGTTAAGAGCGTGGGTCACCACAACAGCCAGCCGTTGATGCACCTCAGCAACCGCCTCCACTCAGGGCAGATGGTTTGGCAGTCTACCCATACTGCTGCGGGTAGATTTTAGAAAGATGGATCTTTGCTTTGTGGGTCTCTATCCCATCTCTAAGGAGATCATCCCCTAAAGGGGTAGCTACGGACTAATCAGACTTCTCCGCATGCTCTACATCTATCCAACATTCCACATGTCCAAAGTCATGCCAGCACAAGATGGCACTAATCTAGTTGCTATGTATTTTTTTTTTAAATGGAAGAGAAATATATTGATATGTAATAGACTAATGCTCAGAGGAGTAGTTTCACAGTGAGATAGATCTAAGCACATTTACATGAGTTGCAATGTGAAATCATGCTACATTGGGCATGAGTCCAGAAGATGAGATTTTCAGTGTGTGAGAGACACTCAGCATTTCAACAGATGTAGATATTCACACACACAAAATGACTCACGTATAGTCATGTAGCAAACCATCCAGGCAAGCAAATACACACACAAAGTGCAGATTTACAGTGTGGGTTGTGTGGGCATGATAACAAGGACACCTTGTTCAGCTGATTTTAGTGGGTGTGAACACAAATACAATGTTATGGTGAAGACATGAAACAAAAAGGTGAGAAAACACAGGTTATAAATATCTTTTATCTTCCATTACAGGTAATCTGGTCCCACTAATAATACACTTTGTGCAGCTCTTACTGACCAGCTCTTTGCTCTTTTCAGAAAAGGCCTCCTGCACATACAGTCGCCCAACGGCATTGTCCATGTTGCTGTTGACGTACAGAGCACACAGTCGCCACACTGCTGCCTCTGATGTTGTACCAGACACAGCCTACGGGAAAAGAAATGAAGCACAGATCAATTAGAGATGCAAGAGGAACCACTCAGCATGTTGGTTAAAGAGACTCAGGAGAATTAGTTCATTTGCACCTCCATTATGCATTACCTTCCCACTTAGGACTACAATAAATAGGGCAGGAGGGAAATTATTAGGTTAGATGGAAGGTTAGAAATGTAAAGAATATGACTGGAGCAGAGAACCTGGCCATTGTCTCAGTTTTGGACTATGCCATGAAGTGAACAGAAGAAAATTGGAGAGCTAGTGATTTAACAATTAGACATTTCTACAAAGAAGGGTTGTTCATCTGTATGTCAGCCCCAATGCTAATGTTGCCCATGGATGGATGGTGGATACAATTAAGAAACATTTACTATCCTTGCACATGCATATCTGTTTCCCGATAACAAATTATATAACAATCTCATACATTTGTTTAAATTACAGTATATTATCCCATCATCAATATAATTTTTTTGTTTTTTTCTTGTCTTGTCTGTTTATCAGTAACTTTATCCAAAAAAACAATTTCCATTAAATTATTAGGAAAGGTAGCCTAGTCAACTAGCCCGTCTCTAGTGGCAAAAAATAGTTTTTGCCTGAATCGTTGGTCTAGCCACACTCCGTAGAGCCTCAGCCAGGTTCCAGGTTAACTGATCAAATCATAATGCTCCATTTGTGTAGCGAGATTGCAGGGCAGGCTTAGGACAATGACGACAGAATAGATTGCAGAAGAAGTAGGAAGTTATATACAGTCTATGGTCGGATAAGCAGAATGTAAACAGACCCAGTTGGACATTTTTCCTATTTGTTACCAGTGTGTTAACATTAATTAGCCTAGCGTGTAGGATGGTAAAACAACCAGATAAACACTAGTTTAGACTGGTTTTCATTGCTGTTACATCACATTGTCCGTTGGTCTGATTGGTCATAGTGCTGGTCTATTATGAAAGAAAGCCATTGATCCCACCCGTATGCTTAAGCTCAGTCTGTGGATCGTCTCCAGACTATGAATTCATATCATAGTCGGACTTGTCAGGCTACAGGAAAGTTGCAAGGTAGGTCAGAATAGATCCTATGAAACTTTGGTGAATGTAGGTCAAAGGGCAAGGTCACAAATGAATTTTCACAGTAACAGATCAGGCAAATCAGCTAAAATGTTTGCGAGGGGCAGGGTTTGTTGTGTCTGGCACCACTTGTTCGTAGTTGTTGTTTTCCTTAGCTTTTAAATAAAAAAAACTAAACTTCCAAATTAGTTTTTTTCTACATGTGACTTTAAAAAAGTGATTTATTGTCCCATATTTAAATTTACTGACTATGAAGATGCTTCTCAAAGTTAAATCAAAACTGATAAACTGAAAAGAGTGACCTTTTAAGCAAGATATTTTATTGACTAAACATTAAAATGAGTGTCTCCAACCAACAAAGGTTTATTGGTGAATAAATGTTGTGGAAAATAAAAGTCATTTCACAGTCACTGCAGATCATTTGAGCATCCAAATCTGATGACACTGAAAAGCTGAGAAGCTACATTTTACATGAATTATTTACACGTATCGATAGGATCAGGAGTTCAAAAGTTATTAAACATTTCAGATCAGTCTATGCTTTTGGCGGCTGTTTAGGTCTTTGAGGGTTAAATTTCCAATATCAGCATCAATAAAGTTCTAGTATCAGTAGTTCCTTATATTTATTTGAAAAAGTATCAGCTGCAGTAAACATCCCTGTCATGGAAGTTGGATGATGCATCCTTCAATTTATGTGACAAAAAAACAAGTCAGACAAGCATTTGAATGTACAGATGTGTTATGGTAATGATACTACCAGCTAAGAAGTGAGAAACTAAGAAGAGTTTAATGATGTGTTTTTTTATTTTTTATTCAACTACATCTGCCATTTTTCATGCTTGCAACTGACTGCACTTTTAGAAAGACCAACACAGAGACTCTGCATCATTATCTCAATTTAAATAGTTATCTTATCAGGCTAATAAATGAATGGGAACCAACCTTTGACTCATCAGCCTGTTTTGTAGTCGCATTAGTTTCACTCACACAGACATCTTCACAGCAACGTACCTTGCGAAAAGCTTTCCTGGTATCCCTGTAGGCTCTGCTCAAGCCAATAACCATGTTCATACTAAAACGCCACACCATGTAGTTCTGCAGATCCCTGTAAAAAAGAACATCCAAAGAAAATACTCACATAAAACGTATAATATATTTGTTTTTTCACGTCAGCTCACCCAGAATTTAGAACTTTTCCAAGTTTATGTCAGGGAAACCTTGTAAAATCATGCTATTTTTAAAATATTTTATTTTATTTTATTTTTACTATCGGCAGCTATATTTGTTGTAGCACTGCAAAAGTCTAAATCTTACTGAGTGTATTTTTTTCATTTCTAGTCCAAATATCTCGTCACACTTGAAATACGACATAATCACCGAAAGAGTAAATTTTCACTGAGCTATAAAGAGCTTCTTTTTTTTTTTTTTTTTGCTTAATTCAAGATTTGTTTTTGGCTAAATTCAAGCAAAACAAATCTACCAATGGAAGGTGTGAAATTTATCTGGGTAAAAGTTCTTTTAATAAGACTCTCTACTGTCTCGAAAGAAACTCCTTAAAAGTTAGTTTTTAGATGATTATGTCTAATTTTAAGTGTGATGAAATATTTTTCACAACAAATGAAAAAAAAATACACTTGGTAAGATTTAGGTTTTTGACTCTTCTACTGTAGGTTTGATAAATAATGCACAAACAACAAAATACAATAATTTACAAAAAAGTGAAACCTTATATTGGGGCTTCGTTATTTGTTCAAATTTTTTTTTAAAGTCACAGTAATTTCACATAAATAGCAACAATTTACATGATTGCAAATTTTCCTTCAGTAAAATTCCTATCCAGTATAAAAGAAGCACGAGGTGACGGTTAGAGGACACATACTAATAATGTAACTCAAATGGTCTAAACTTCCAGAACTATAGCAGTATTTGGTAGCCTAGTCGTGCTAGACCCTCCTAGCGGCAGCAAATCTAATGTGTTAGCGTAGTAGTCTAGTTCTTCACAATTAAACTTTTGGCTAGATTTCCCTGAAACTGGCCAACCAATCACGGTGAAGTATAGAGTCAGAGGGCGGGCGTAACAAAGTGAAGCTGCAACGATTCAGAGAGAAACAACTGGAAACAACCATAGAAGTAGAACAACAATCGGTGGCGATTTCCTTTTATCAAAAATGAGTGAAGAATGTGAGAAAACGTCCGTAATCTTTAAATTATTTTTACAGAAGCCAGAACAGTCGTGAAGCTCCATGAACCCCTATTATTTTTAGTCATTCCTAACTTTCTCTGGACTCCTCTGTGAACTTTCCATTCAGGATTTGACGGACAACCTTTGAGCCCCACCTCCCCTTCCTAGACCTTTTACATTTATTGAATAGGGATAGCGTGGCTAGGCTAAGGCTGAATCGCATTTCACCCCTTAGCCTAGCCCCCCTTTTTCCACATCCACGTTTAGGGGTAGGGGTCTCTCAATTAATGTTAAGGCAGAGGGGTAGGGGAAAGGGGGAGGGCTTTATACCCCTTCAAACAGAGATTTTTATGAGGTAGACTCCTAATGGTGGAGTACGAGAAATGTCCCACAATACAATGTGAATCCTTTTAAAAATGGTGGCATCTACAAAAGAAGTACACAAATGTAGTATTTTCACCATAATTAACTGTTTTTAAGTTATGATAACTGTTGTATAAGTTTGACGTTGTCGCAATGCGTAATGGTAATAAAACAGTAAAACGTACACGAAAAAAAAATCTTTATTTACATAAACGTGGAGTAATCGGTCGATCGATAGCATTACTCTGATTTGACGCACATATTAGTAAAAATATGGGCACCGTACAAAAGAGAATGTGATAACTACAGGAGCAGACATGTTTGTTTACTTCTGGTTAAACCTGTCATTTTTGGTTATATAACAACTGGCGGAGCGAACTGATGATGTAGGTGAGTGTTGAAGGGGTGTCTCAATTCATAGGGGTTGATTTTCAAGACATACGCCTTATAGCTCCATTTGAAGGGGTAAGGGGTAGGGGGTAGGGCTAAGGGGTAAAATGAGATTCAGCCTAAGTATTTGGAGTACAGTTTTCTGCTCGATGCTATGTTATAAAAGCTGTCTCTATAATTTTTTCAAGGGCATCTAAACTGGGAGGTCATGCGTGAGTAGGTATGGAATGAGACACATCAAGACAGAGGGAGCATCTGTTTTCATTGCATGCAGTGTGCTTTCTTTCTCCCACACAAACTTTCACAAAGCACAACACCTTTTTGTGTATTTGTTCAAGATGAGGTTGAGTCTTCTGTAATAGTTTGGGGAGTAGTTTATGACCTTCTCTGTGTCGGGAACAGTAATGTTAACTGTATCCATTATCTTTGCTGTGAAGTAACTCCAGTCAAATGTCTTCAGGACAAAACCAAAAAGCACAAAGAGGAGAAAAAAAAAACATTAGCAAGATGATAGGAACTAAAATGAGGTAACAATTTCTGACAGGTATAGAGTTTATTTTTACCTGAGATTCGACCTCGAGGGTGAAGTTGGCGTTTAGATCACCCAGTTCCATCTTGTTATAAAGCAACACTGGGTTGTTGCGGTCCTCTGGAGTATCTGTAGCCTGGAGATGGAGAGACAGAGGGGGTGTGGAGGGGGTGGGGGTGGACCAAGAACCTGTCACAACATAACTCAGCCATTTCCTGACATATTGATACAACTGCTGTGTAGGTCCAGCACCAACAAACATATTTGGCATCCCAGGAGGCTTCAGGTCTGTAAATGTCAATTCTAGATGGGTGTGACGGCCTTGTAAAAAGCCAGCAGCAGAGTGGAGGTGAAGTGAAGCATGGCACTAAGCAAAGCATACCAGTGCAGAATGACAAATGGGCACTGTGGAAACCTGTTGATGTCTAAACGTTGTTGGGGAGATATCAGGCTGGTTAATGACTTGTTTAACACAAGAGGCCCTCCAGACTGGAGCCACAAACACACAAGGCAGAGATGTTTGGGCTACAGATAGAGGAACTTCAGGTCATGCAAATGTCAGAACAAAAAGCATCATGGTGTGTAATGTGTAGGGCACCATCTTTGGTTCATTACGTAAAGAAGGAAAATAACATAAGAATGACAGCATCATTAAGTTCTAATAACAAGGTTGTAATTAGGGCTTTAACTGTAACAAGATAATGGTAAGGACAGAGTGTTCTTTAGCTTTGTGTATCAGTGACTACAGGAAAAAGAACTACACTGTATACCAACTATGTGTGAGTCAGTATTAACAATTTATGTCTAACCTTTAAACAAGAGAGAAGTGTAAAAAAAAAAAAAAAAAAAAAAAAAAAAAGGTTAATATCTGTTTAAGAAAAGTGTATAAAGTATGTGGTGAGGGGTTTTATAGCTTTAAAATATATAGAATATTTCTAAAATAAATAAATAAAGTTGCCTACTTTGGAGATTTCATATTAGTGGGTTAATTTTTGAACATAGCCCCCACAATAAACAAGGGACCACTGTATGTCACAGTTGTTCTGTTTGTTCTGTAGATTACACTGCCGAAATATTATCTTCTTCAAATGCTCAATGATGTGAAAGTGGTTGATGTATTATATCTCCAAACAGAGTATCAGGGATATTATGTTTTTCATCCAATCACTGCTGCTGCATATCCTGCGTGTGAACAAGACAACTTGATAAATATTCAGTTTCAATGAATATCATGGAGAGGAATAACTGATTACATTTTGGATTATTTACAATTTCTAGGTTGCCCACAAGGTTGCAATCAAAAGTTTAAAATCACTAAACACCCCTTTATTAATATATCTGGAATTATTTGTCTGATTGATTTCAAATTATGTGCAAATGTAAGGAGATATATTATATTATATTATATTATATTATATTATATTATATTATATTATATTATATTATATTATATTATATTATATTATATTATATTATATCATATTATATTGTATTATATGATTTGATGTAAGGTTATCTGTGAAAGATTACAAAATAGTGTAATTCCTCTAAATTGTAATAGAAATGGCATTGCTAAATTCCTACCATGGTCTTATTTCTACCATCCCAGAGTAAATACTCCTCACAGATACAAGAAAATGAAAGAAATCTACACAAAGAATATTGTGACGTTTTACCAAAGCCACCACTATCTTAATAGGGGACAACTATGTCATCCAAATTTATATCAGAACTCTGATTTAAAATTTTAAATTAAACCATACAAACCCCAACAGCCACTGGCAACCACAATCGTCTACTGAAGTCACTTTATAACTGTTGATTCACTAATCATGTTAATACATGTAAATAATTGGTGTAAAATACAGTTTATTGTCTGTTCATGGTCATCAGATATGACCCATTTGGATGTTTACAGGGTCTGTAGTGAACATGGGAATGGTGATATCTTCTACAAAATTGATTCATCAGTAAAACCCATAGAGTTGGATCAATAACAGTTGATGCACAAACTGTTTTGTTAATGATAGATTCTACAGAAAAGGTAAATTTTTTCTTAATTTTTTTGTTCAATATAATAACCTTTGAATTTATTCTGAGGTTTTATGACCATCTACATGATCAGTAAATGATATCAAGGAAAATATTTAATTTTCACTGAAAACAAAAGCAAAATTACAGAGGATAATTTTAAAATAAATGATTAAGAAAGGTTAAATACAGAGAAAAGTTCATGTCAGAGCTGCCACAGAAGTATTACCGAGTCTATGGTTTGAAAAATCTAACTACTGTGTCATTTATTTATTTGTTTATTTATTTCTCTGTTTTCTTCCTTGGTTGTTTTTCTTTACTCTGTGACACAATTGAAATAAACTAAATTCAAAAATGAACATGTCATATGTACAGTCAATATGACAATTAAAAGTTAAAATCTTTATGTAATTCAATACATCATTTCGACATAACTGTATAACTCTTTATTGTGAACACTAATTATAATTTTGAGATTTTTTTTTTTTATATTTGAAACTAGAAATACTAAAGTCATTATACAGACAGAGGAAAAGTAGCAAAATAAGACTAATTATGAAAAAAACAAGCACGTGAATGCATGCTTACGTTAGCGATGTCCCGTTCTAAGTCCATAACCCGTGTGACCTCTTCTCGAATACGGGTTTCGTTTATGGGCAGTCCCCGGTCAGTGCGAATCAGCTTTGCCAGGTCAATCATGAACTGCTCATAGGCCTGACATGCCTGTCAAACACACATAAGCACATCAGCTTTTCTTTCTTTTTTTTTTTTTTTTAATTCACTTTAACAGGACGAAAAGCAGGTCACTGATTTGAACCAGTGACCAAAAACCAGAGGCGACAGTATGAACTTTCACTGATATTCACTCCCATAGTCCAGTTGCCTAAAGCTGGGTGTGGCTCTGCTTTCTATATACCACAATACTGTTAAATAAAACCAGAGCAATAGACGTCTGCTCCAATCACACACATCTGGTCTGGATTGAGACACAACCAAATCTGTTTTGTTTTGCCCCTTTGATTTTAATCATCTTGTACTGCCTGAGAGGATTTTTATTTGACATATAGACACATCCTGGCTCATGCAGTTACAAGTATACACAATTGAATTCACACACTTAACTCAGGTACAGATGTTTTAACCAGTCCACCATCATTCCTTGGGCATCATGTTTCCTAGAATAAACTCCAGGGGACATGAATCCCAGACTCAGTGGCACAGGCCCAAATGAACACATGGAGCTGTTCTAGTCATGCAACAGTTGATGACTTTAATTAGATTATATTTGTGCATGTTTGTACATATGAACTTCCATCCTACCTCTGCATAATGACCGTTACAGGCGTAGTAATCTCTGGACAACAGGCCAAGGCTTACCTGCTGGTCAAACTGGTGGGAAAAGAAATGGAAAACCTATTTTAAAAGCCACACTAATCACACTTGTCACAAAAGGTAAGACTACACTGCAAACTCCTCATCCACAAGCCAATATAAAGATTATGATCAATGTGAGTTTAGATAGGACAGGTGAACTTGCTGTAGTTGCACACCTACATGAATGATGTGTGCATTGGAGTCTCTGTCATCGGTGCCCACAAAAAAGTTAACCAAAAGTTGAGTTCCATATTTCTCATTCAGCTTGGCAACAACATCTTCCAGCTTCCAAGTGCCACCTAAGGGATGGAGAACATTGGAGAAGGGAGATAAACTCTAATCTTTAACTCTAATCTCTACATTTAAGATTATGTTGAAAACTTTCCTGTTTGAGAAAACCTATGATCAGGTTACTTAAAAACAGACTGAAGTCACAGTTCAGTCGAAGCTACCCTAGGAGCTCTAATGCTGGGGGAAGTACAGGCACTGAGTCCTATCACCTCTCTGTCTCTCTCTCGCTCTCTCATCTGTATTTGTAATTTCTTAAACCTATTTTACATACCAATTCTTTTCATGGTTATTCACCCACTGCCCCCTTTCCTCAACTCTCTCAGTTTTCTCATAAAATAAGCACATACCTGTTAACTGCAGTATTTTTTATGTTAAAAAAAAACCGAGATCCTATATTTAAAAAATGTGATGTGATAGTGAAAAAGCTTTCAGAACTAACTCAACATACAGTGTATTCCTCAGTGTAATAGGTTAATTCCCATCAGTGCCTTTGACTATAACACTGATGACAATCTAGAGTTCACTGCTCCTAATCTGTGCTATGGGCAAGTTCCATTTGCTAATGAAAAGAAAAGGATGGGAAGGCTCTTTGATAAACATTTCTCAACAGCACCTCTGGCAGAAAATGAAATGGTACACAAAGTAAAATGTAGAAACAGAATTTCCCTGTGGAAATGATAAAACAAACACATTTTAACCTTTAAACCATAGAAAATAGAAAACATATATCAAATGTTGCAGGAAAAAAATATTAGACCACTCTTGTGTACTTTTTTTTTTTTTTTTTACAACTAAAGGTACATTTGTTTGGATAAACATAATGATAAAAACAAAAATAGTTAATATAGTTTCATTTCAGAGCTAGCCATTTTCCATGGTTTTCTTGATAATAACCAAAATCACTTAAGTTCTAGATCTATTGCATATTTGTCATAGATATTGACAAAGACAATGATTTTATTAATTCCATGTTTTCTTTTCTGTCTGTTTTAGTCACATGATTCACACAGGGGGTAGTTTTTGATTACTTCTGTTGGTTTAAGCATTTTTACACAACTATATACAGTGAAAATATCTTCTCTATTCCATATTAAGACAAAAAAAAATTTATAATTTTGAATTTGATGGCAGCAGTATTTCTCCAAACAGTTGGTGCAGGGCAACTAGAGGGTGGAAAAGTCAGTGAGGCTGGAGAAACAAATTGCATTGTTATATAACGTAATAAAAAAAAGAGTGTGAAACCAAAACTAGCAGTGAAAAATCTGTTTGCTTACCGTCAAAAATCAAAAGCAGAACTGAACAATGAACTACTGTATGTATAACAAAACAAAAACAGTTCAGGTGAAATTAAATCAGCTTAGTTTCCTTATTTAATTTGTACTCTGGATTTACAACTTTCTTCTGATAAAGACATTAATAAATCACATAAATATATAAATACTCTTTGGTTAAATAAAACATGGTTTTGTAGCTCATGTTTGATATCATCCTACTATAACATATTTTTTTCATCCAGCCTTTGACTTTCATAAGGTTTCAAGGCTTTCCTCATATAACCTGAAAAAAACTAAAGCTAAAACAAAAAACACAACAAAAACTGAACTGAAACAAGTCAATCCCACAAAACAGAAGTGAAATTAAAAAGGAGTAAAAATGAAAAAGGATCATAACTGTACCATATGTGACATCCCAGTTATCAAAAGCTATCGGCCACTCAAACACATCAGGCAGCATTTCCAGCAATGGTGTTCCTCCTCTGAGCTCAATTAGACCTTAAATAAAGCAAAGATGAAAACAAGCACATGTATATATTTATTTACATCAAACAAAAAATATATACAAATATTCATATACACTGTGTATATATATATATATATATATATATATATATATATATATATATATATATATATGGTTTAGACAATAGGGGTGAGAGGTCATAAACTAAGTTTCCTCCCACTCCTTTTTGCATATTATTTCCTTTGTTACATTTCTTTCTTGTATTCTTTATGTGGATTGTAATTGTTTGCTTCCTGGAATTTTCATTTCAATGTTATATTGTTTATAGACTGGAGGCAATCAGGAAGATTGTATCACTCCACATTCTAAATAAATAAATCAAATTTATATTTATTTATTTATTTTTCATTTTGCCTACAGTCAAATTCCAGACAGCACAAATTATGTGCAAAACTAGAAATAATAATTTACCACAGAACAAACAAATACTATTTCAGGATCATGATGGGGAGTATTAATTAAGAGGGAAACACAATTTTACATTACGTTCACACAAGAAATCCTTTTGCATTTCATTTTGTGTGATAATATCGTGGAACAGTCTTGGGGGAGGAGCTCTAAGAAATGTCATAGTCTACATCAATTGAAAACCAAATATAAACAATATATCTTTATACAGTATGAGGATGAGATGGGGGTGTGAAGGTTTTCTTTGTTCTGTGATTAATAAATCTGTATTTATTTTGTTGACAGTGGGTCATTTTGGCTCCATATTACATTATTAGTGTCAGGTCCTTCTCATTCCTTTCTTTTTTCTCCTTCCTTTTTACTGTATGTTTTCTTTTTCTTTTCCATTTTTAATGTTCAAATAAATCAAAATCAATCAAATCAAGTTTCAAGAAAAAAGTTTTGAGGTAAATGTTAATTGCATCACATACTGCTGTAGAACAGATTTTTAATAAAACAGTAGTGTTTTACTTGCATAATCTGTCTTTAGATCAGTGTTGAATATGATATGGATATGAGGAAGGTTGGCACGTGGTGTGTTGTGACTCACTCTCATTGGTGCAGGACTTGTAGAGGGTCTTGGCCTTTGTGAGCGCAGCAGCCTCCCCCTCAACTGTTTTCTCAAGGACACCTATAAAGAGAGATAAAACAGAGAAAGAGAGTCAGAATGAGTGAAGAAAACACAAGCAAAGACAGGAGGATAAAGTGTGTGTGTGTGTGTGTGTGTGTGTGTGTGTGTGTGTGTGTGTGTGTGTGTGTACGTGTGTGTGTGTGTGTGTACGTGTGTGTGCGCGTGTTCCTATCTTTATGGGGGCATTGATATGTTTACACAGTCACACCATAGGAATCTATGGGGAGCAAAATTCAGGAGGGTTAAATATACATAAAGGTCCCAACTAGTAAAATAGAAATGATTTGGACCTATAAACACATTCATTTGTTTATTCCAGAAGTTATCATAAAGCATGGGACAAACAGGTACAAAATGAAACATGTATTTTTCAAAGGTTTGAAGATGTGTTTACTTTAAAAAACAAAAATACACACACACACACACACACACACACACACACACATATATATATATATATATATATTTATTTATTTTTTAAAAACTGTTTAATGTACTTTTCATTTGTTATTTTTTAAATTTATTTATTATTTTGTTATTGTTTATTATATTTATTTTATTTATTTTATTATTTGTTGTTGTTGATTCATGTTTTTTTTAGTTTATTTATACATTTTTTTTAAAGGTGTATTTATACTTACTTTCCAATGGCTACTTGATTTCAAACTTGGTCCTCACGGGACATGGAAACTAATGTGTGTGTTTGTATGTGTGTGAGTGTGTGTGTGTGCGTGTGTGTGTGTGTGTGTGTGCGTGTGTGTGTGTGTGTGCGTGCGTGCGTGCGTGCGTGCGTGTGTGCATGCACTGTATGACACTGCTGAAAACAGGAAGGGGAGATGCAAATAACATCAGGTACAAAGACTTTTTTCCATCTTTGTTCAGATACAAAACAAAATCCAGCTCCAGCTGTTGTCCGGATGCATTTAATCAGCCATGTTTCTGTCCCCATGTGATTTCAGACTGTACCAAAACACACAGTGACAAGGCAGAAATTATTCAAAGAAAAAAAACAAGGAAGAAAAATGTGCTTCCTGACTGTCATGTAGAGACCAAAGTGCTATTAATCTGATTGAAGGCTAATTGAAGTCCCTCTGTGCGTTCTGCACATTATTTAATTATGTGGCTACCTGTGCAATCATTACTTTTCACTTTTCAAGATGCAGCAGATATGGAGTGAAACATAAAACTGATATGTAACTGTAAAATGGTAAGAGTACCTTCTACAACAGCAGATTTTCACTTGTGTGGCCATTTTCCAACTTAATGAAAGTCCATCAACTAACTGTGAAAAGGCCATACTTCTATAGATTTCATTTCCAAGCAAACATAATTTTAAAAAGGAACATTACATTATTGATAAATAGACAAGGAAACAAGAACTCATAGCAACAAATTCTGGTAATAACTTGTAGTACCTTGTACTATATCCCAGTACATTTCCAAAGGGCATGTCAGGTTTGGATGACAAAAGCATGAACTGTTTATCATGCAGTGCAGCCATCTGATTTAGGTGATTAAGATGATTACAGTCATTTGTTGTAGAGGTCAGTGCTGTCATGTGAATTACAATGTAAAGTGCCAATATATACATTTAGTGTCTGGTTGCTGAAATTGCTTTTCAGGTATCAATTAATATTTGTGACCATAGAGGAGGAAGGTCATAGTCTGGAATTATTTAAAGAACAGTGAGGCTGCAGGTGAGGAACAAAAAAGGGTAATTAGAAAACAAGAGTGAACACATTTGCTGTTTTAGTGCATACGCTCATTGCCTCTTCAACACCTGTTGTGGGCATATGGACGCCAGTTAGCTCAGCCTCAGGCAAGATAGTGTTTCTTGGCAGACAGCTAATCAAAATGAGTGATAAGTGCTAGGGTGTAAACTTGCTCAACTGAGAGGGAGGAGAACACAGCTAACAATACACTTCCCTGCACTGCCTAAAGGCACCACGTTGCATATTATACCTTTAAAGTCTAACTATTCCTCTAGGATCCACTGTCACTTTTCAGCAGCATTAAACATAAGGTTGAGTTCTCATAAATGTTCGCAACATTGTGGTTCTGTTCCAGTGCTCACATTATAATTTTGATGGCTTTTAAAGCACCACAATGTGTGTGCATTGTTGTGGTACAGTCAGACAGTCTGTCCTCTGAAGCAAGCATCTTCGACTGCAACATAACTTCTGCCTGAACCAACCATATAGTCTGTCATTAAAGCTTAACTGCACTTGCACTATTGCAACGACCTACACAACAGCAAAGACCTATTTCACATCCTGTCAGAGTTTCAGGGTTCACTTCAGTAAGCTGGTTCCGACTATAATAACACACATTAAGGAGGTTAAGGAGGACTTTGATGTTATCCCTTGCAATCCACAACACGGGTTCATGGTCCAATGGCACAGTATTAACTCACTGCACTCATGTCAAGATTGATAAATAAACCGTTATACTAAAGAGCAGAAATTATGCAATATATTTTTTAAAAATTTTTTATTTAACCTTTATTTAACCAGGAAAATATCATTGAGATTAAAAATCACTTTTCCAAAAGCGTCCTGGCCAAGATGGGCAGCAATACAATCATTACAGACAGAATATATTCTCTACATGGCAAACAGGTCTTGGCTGTAGAACCAGTTTACTTCACCATTGTACAGGTCATTATTTAATGCATGTAGGTTTCAAGTTTTAGCGGGTATATTAAGAATAAAGACTGCATCATGAATAATAAATGGTGTAAGATCTAAGTGGCTGCCATAAACTTCCTGTACATACAAAATATATGTAAATGGTTGACCTATTGCTGCTGCCATTTTATGTTAATGTCAGGCATAAACAGGCTGAACCAATTCACTTTTACTGTTTTGAATACCATCATAAATCTAACTACATTTATATGGCACATTATCCCTTTTATATGCAAGGTGTGTCATGAATTTATTATCTGATCAGCTGTGCTTACATGATTTATGTCCAAATGGATAAAAAATAATAGGAGGATGACAGTGTCCTCATTTCTTCATGGTTATCTAGTTGGTCACTATGACCTTTTTCAATCGCCAGACCTCAGTCCAGACATTTTGGACAAATATTGTAGGCAGCATTCTCTATCACCATCATCAAAACATTAAATTAGACAATATAAATGTGAAGACTGGTGTTCACAGACTTGAAAAATCAATGCTAAAATGTACTGAAACTGTTCTGACACCACAGTGGCTTGTCTGGCACCTCCTCTAGGGAAAAAGTACTCATTTTTAACTGCAAGAAACTGTACTATATGCACAACCTAATAGACCGTTGGGATCCTCGGAATATTTCCCAATAACTTGAGGGTCTTTTTGGCCTGAACAATCAAGTTGACCAGTAATAATTCAGCAACAGGAATGACGAGTATGTGTGTGGACTCAAAATGGCCCCATCATATTTTTTCAGGAAACACACATAGTCCTTACATCGACCTCCTTCTCTATTATTAACATGTCACCGAACCAATTGGAAAGTCAGAATATGAAAGGAAAAATTGAGCAGAAAGAAAGAAAAAAATGAAGACCCCTGCTGGTAAAACTACTTAAGTCACAAAAAAAGTCTGCTGAAAATATTTTTAGAGTGGACAACATGTTTATATATTTAACTTCAATTGTCCAAAAATGGGACTTCAGTACATATAGCACCAGGGTCTTCAAATAAGAAAGGCCATAGTCACAAATGCACATAAATGCTGGAAAATAAGGGACTGAGGCCAGAACAGACACAAACAATACATATTAGTAATCAATCAATATGGACTTTTTGGGCCAATATCGATATTTTTTTCAGCCTTGACCCATCCAATGACCGATACAGGCTATCGATATTTCTAAGTTGATATTTGGAGTCAATGCAGATTTTTATTCTCTGTCCAATGATAACACATTTCGGAAACTCTTCTTTACTTACAATTAGAAAATACAAATGATGACAGTTAACTGTAAGTATTACTACGCCAAAAATTATTTGTTTTTCAGTGTGGACAGCAGTAACTCCAAGAACACAACATATCAGCCAATGCTACAGGCCGATAATGATACTAGGGGGGAAAAAAGTAATATCGGCCCTATATATTGGCCAGCTGATATATCAGTGTATCATTACATATAAATTACACACGCATTGAAAAGAAGAAGTGGTGTGGAGGTTCAACTCCTACACTTATCCGGCTGAGTTGAGTAGTTATATGAGAGTTAATGTCTTTGATTTTTCAAGTGTGTTCAGCACAATCCAACCCTTCATACTCAGAGACACTCTCCAAGGGATGAGGGTGGATCCTTCCTTTGTTTCCTGGATCACAGAATACATGTCAGAGAAGGTCATGATTTGTCAGGCTAGGAAACTGTGACTCTGGGACAGTAATGAGGAGCACTGGGAGTCCACAAGGGACTGTCTTGGCTCCCTTCCTGTTCATATTGTACACAGCCGACATTAAGTACGATTCAGAGTCATGACACATACAGAAATACTGATGACACGGCTATTGTGACATGCACCAGAAATGGACAGGAAGGGGAATAGAGAGGCACTCTACTGAAAGGGACAGAGGTTTATTTTTTTTCTTTGGAAACACAAGTTCTTTGATGTCTGCACTAAAAAGGCTGCACATGCTTTACCAGTCAGTGATGGTAAGTGTGCTGTTCTTTGCTGTAGTTTGCTGAGGAGGCAGCATCAAACAAAAGGATGCGAGAGAGCTAGAGAAACTGGGAACAAAAGCTGGTTCAGTGTTTGGAGAGAAGCTGGACACTTTGGGAATATGGTGTAGAGGTGTGTATTAAATATATATATATATATATATATATATGAGGAAATCATCTTAGACAATTTGGATCATCCTCTTCAAGTTGTAAAGCAACAAAAGAAGCAGCTGCAGTCAGTGTTAGAGAAGATCCTTCATCCTCTGCCACCGGACTGTGTGACATATAAATCAATATAAGACAGACCACAAAGTAAACTGATGACCACTTATTTAACGATAATTTTTATTTCACTTGCCTTTCATGTCTTGAGCTGAAGGATGATAATTAAATCTCCCCTTGGGCTGAATATAGTTTATCTGTATCTATATCTGCATTACAGACAAAAGGCTATGTTATCAATAATAAAAAGCTGAGTCCAGTTATTGTCACTTAATTGTGTACCATGTACCTAGATACAGCAAGTAGGGTTAAAAGTCCACACAGTACATGGGATTTAAAGATATGAATACAGTGTTGTATTATCCAATTATCCATTACATCAATAAATACAGAATTAATGGTCGAATGGTTGCATAAACATTTTGTCCTGGGATGGTGTTAAATTCTAAGCATGAATTATTGTTTCAGTGTGTTCCTGACTGTGTGTGTTATATCTTTTGTAATATACCCATCTTTTAAGTCTCAAAATACTGTAAATCAGTCTTAAGTCACATGTAAGAATGTGCTTCTTCACTATATTCCCAAAACAGCTCCACTTGTTGATATCCGTCAAGTCAAATAGACTGGACTAGACAAGCTGTGAAAACAACGAATCACTCAAAAACTCTATCAAATGCCCAACATCACTCCTTCTTTAAATATTAGCAATAATAATAATAATTTAAAAAAAAAAAACCCTCAGAGATGAGTGCTGATGACTTTGAGCTTTTCAAACCTTGAAGCATGTCTCTTCATTCATGAATAATAACTTTCCAATAAATAAAACTGTAAACCTTTGAAGCTATTGTATTTTTTATTCATGGGTCCAAAAAATTTCATACCACAAAAGCATAATATTTGAATGATGTATCTTTCCCTAAAAAAAGAAGAGCTTTAATACTATCGCAAATGCATTAAGAGTAAAACTCAGAAACCCATCACTCATTTTAACAATATAAACTTTCCTTTTGCGAAGGTTACAATGGGAGATATATGCCATCAGCCTGTACATCTCAATGCAACTTCAGAATCAATAGAGAAAAAGGAGTGAGGATTAAATTACACGACCAGCTGACAGGAAACTATCCCTTGAGTCCAGTGATACATAACTCATGTCAAAGTGAGTTGGGATCAAAAGATAAATGAGGATAATTAGATTTATATGCATTTTTGTAATATGTAGGATTTACTGACAGGATAATCACATAAAAGCAAATATATTAAAGTGGTATTTAAATATGAAACATAGTTAATCCTTTAACTGTAATAGCTGCTAAAATAACATGAAATGCACCTGTTATGTTTTCCCATCACTCAAAGTCTATCCTTCGCACTCATACTGTACTGTATGTAACTCAGCAGCTCCAAATGATTTGCCGCTAATTCAATATTGAATTCTAATCTTTTTTCAATTATTTGTATTTGCTTAGCTCTCAGAGTACATTTCTTCTGTATCTACTTGGTTTGATCACACTTACACTGTGCATTGCTACATTTTACTTCAGCCTCTTTTTACCATTTCAATTTTCTAATCTTCCCATTTTCTCATTACCATATGTGCTCATTTAATCTTAATGAAGTCCTGAGATAGGGACCCTTCACAGGGTGCTTCCTGCAAAAGGGCACAGATCGTGTGTGTGATTGGATTACTGACTGCCTGGTGCTAGTGTTTAACCACAGCAAAGGCTTACCCTCTTACTCTCCCACACACACATGCACATGCTCTGTTTCTCTCTATGTGTGTGTGACTGTTTGGATTTATTTGAGAATGGATTTTGTGCCACCTGATGTTTGTTTGAGACATCACGTCAATTTGAACCAAACCACTCAGCGTGATACAGATTCAGAATTTCGAGTTTCTCCTCTCTGCATTGCCATTTTACCCTTGAGTGCGTCTCATTCCACTAGGCATTTCACCCGCAGTGTTTTCATTTAGAGCTTTGCCTCCAATTTATTGTTAGGAAGTATATATTTGGAGTATATTAGATGTAGAAAACTGAAATGTGTTAAGACTATTAAGAACAATGGGTCTTATTACATCCTTAAATGTGAGGAAATAGTCATATTTATTGTTCTGTTTTGTGGTTTAGTAACATAACAGATGGATGCTGATTCGATTATTTCTTTAACCTTGTGCCATATTAATAAACCTCCTGCAACTGCACACGTCTGGTTCAACAACACCTTAGAATTTGCATATAGCTAAAGGAAACTACTGACAAGGCTAAAGAAATGTATTTACATTTAAAAAAAAAAAAACAGCAACACTGCATTTTTCTCGACTATATGTCCATAGATACTAGATAAACATCTCGTAAGCAATATTGTTAGCGTTGTTACTGATGTTATCTGGGTTAAAAAGGTCAGAGGAGCTTTGTGGTTTTTTTAGACAGAAAGGTCAAATGGTGATATATATTCTCATTTATTGCATTGATACAGTGTTGGCTGACAAGAAGTTTAATCACTTGCAAAGCTTCTATAAGCCCAACATTATACCTGCAGATGACCTCCACAGATAAGTTAGAGCTCCGGGTGCATACCAGTAAAAAGTAAAGGTGTAGCTAATGTTTTCTTTTCTTTGCACAGCTGAATTTTAAAGCTACTGAAAAAAAAAAAAAATCTTTGTTATTTTCAGATAAATCTATCAACTACAGTGTACTGTTTAAAGTTACTACACACACCGAATGTGGGGAGAAAAAAAATCAAAAAGGATTATTTATGAGAAGCTACTGAGAGAGAACGCAGTGGCAATAGTGTGTAAAGTTATTTTTAACCATTGTAGGAGGGATAGTGAAGATCTCAGGGATATACTTCCTACCATTTCACATAAAAATGAACTGTTGTTGAGGAAAAAGCATTACTTAGTGCAACACTGTTCTCAAGTATACTTATAGTATACTATAGTCAATATTGCAAAATGACAAACAAAAAGAAGTGAAGTATTGACCATAGAGATTCCTTTACCTTTTGACCTGCCAGTTATGTAAACCACAGCCACCTCCAGTGATTACAGTGTTTCTTTCTTGTACTCAGTCAAATTATACTCTGTAAGACTTCCGTCACAGTGCAGTGTTTACTGTAATGGTTAACAGTTAAAACAGTGATATTATTGGGCCACGGCGGAGGTCTAAGCTCTAAAAATCTCTTTCCTGTTATTCATAAACATCCTAGCTTGCAAAAACATATTAAATTCAGGATTTTTATTCATTATATTTTTGTTGGCTAGGTCGCACTGTATTAATATTAATATTGTTTTACTTGGCAACAAACTTTTGGTGTGCTATCTTTATGTGATATGTTTATGAGAAATACAATATTTATAGTATTGTGCAATTGTCCCGACTGGAATTTTGATATCTGAAAGGCCAAGCGACCAAAACAATTTAGTAAAACCTTTTATTTTGCTAAGTGTTTTGTTACTTACTGCTGACACAACACAACGCAGGCATTTAGTTTATCGATGTCGTAAGCTGTTAGTATCATCCCTACATGTGGATGCTGTCAGACATGGCAGATATCTTACGAATCTTGACAGAGATTCTACAAAAGCACAAGCCTCTCTGTCTGTTCTCTCTTTTACAGTGAGATTTAGACCCGTAGCAATTTAAGAAGCATCTTATGTACTGTACAGCAGAGCAGCAGTGGGTTCTCACTCACAGAGTCATGCACAGACACATGCATAGTTAGATGTGCACACACGGGGCTTAGCTTGGAGATGACTACCACATGCTGTTTCACATTTCCTGACCCATCCTCAAAGCTTTTCTCAATATACCATTGTACACTACCTTCAGATCTTTTCCCCCGTTTCACCTCAAAGCCCCCCTTGTCTATCTCCCTCATCTCTTCATCTATCACTCTCCGTTTCTGTTTTGTTTTTTCATCTCAGCAATTTCTCTCTTTTTTTTTTTTTTTTGGTTCTGTTACTGCTCCTTTCTTCCTCTCTCTTCTCCTTGTTTGTCCATATCCCCTTCTTCTTCCTGACACAAATTAGTTCGTAATTAAAATGCTCATGCTCAATTGGGCAAATTATTGCACAGTATGTTTCACCTGAGTAGGGGGTGGTACAAGAAACACACACACAAACACATGCACACGGATGCAGACATTACGCTGTGGTCACTGTCAGAGTGCAGAATCTCATTATGAATCATTTATGGCCTTTTACAGCAGCAGAGAACAATCCAAAGCATTTACAAGCAACCACAAACCTACACATAGACATTCAAGCGGGGTTTTATTGCTGACATGCTGCCTAGAGTGCTGCATTATCCAGGTGTTTTTAGGCCCCTGCAGCTGTTGACAGGAAAAAGATCTGTCCATCAGCAGGCGGTGGCATCCAAGGAGGCGGAAGCAGCCAGCCCGAAGATCAGAGGTCACATGTCACTTCCCAGACTAGAGGTCACTGCTCTGTTGAGGCCTCGATATTGCTGCAGCTCACACTTTAACACATCAGTCACTGAGGAAAATGTAACCCACACAGGACCTATGCCACTACTGTAAGAGTTAATAACTCTGTTTTCTACAGTGTCTGCGCAATGTTTACACATGCTTTGGTATTAAATATCAACTATAATCTTGAATACACAATATTGTGTTTCTCTTTTCCCACTCTCTTATACACACAGAAAGTAAACCTGAACATGTGTGAGTACAGTTCAAAACATTCCAGCTCTGACTGCTAAGCCAGACGGCCTGAAGGAATGAGCACAAAAGTGACTTTTGGTGGGGATTTAGCTGTTGAATGATTAAGAGCAGTACTTTGGCTGTTCCTTTGCTGTGTACTGTTGCTATGCAGTTCTGTGGTTAATGCAGGATTTACAGCAATTAACGTGATGATTGTCACAGAACAACTTTTGTAGTTTTCCCACTATTCCATCATTCTTTTTACTGTTGAATTTGTTTTCAGACAAGCAGCGAATGTCACAGTGAGATAAATTAGCTCTATCACCGTACAATTCCAACAAAGTGTGACACCACACGCTCACACATGGGCATGCTAAGTACGTAAATGCACATGCAGTAACAAAATACCTAAAATGATCCGTTGTTGAGCAATGTTTACTTTTCTTTTCCCCACTGTGTGTGATTTTTATGGGTTTTAAAATGGCTATTGAGAAGGCAGAGCAGAGCAGAACACAGCAGACTGACTCCATACCTATCTGGTTTGTTAAAAATCTAATTAGAATCTCAGCAGTACTTGTGAATCATATTAAATCTCATGTTCAAGCAATTCTTTGTGAGGAGCATGAGCCAGAATTTAAATAAGATTCTTTTATTATTACACTTTGTAAAATCAACACAACCACTCACCGCAGAGTAAAGTATAGAAATGAATTCTCATTATATTGCAAGTAATCGCTGTAGCTAAAATATGTTGGACATAAAAGGAAACAACAGCAAGTGGTACAATTATAAAATGTTGTTTTGAAGAATGCAGATACAGATGATTGCAAACATTTCAATTTCCACTAACATTTAAATGTATGTGTTGGTAAAAAAAAAAAAAAATCTCTTTGTCATCAATTTTCAGTACAAGGACAAGGAACAGAAGAAAAGGCAGCGTCCTGAGATATTTTACTGGGGTTTTTTCCTCCTGAGATTGAACAGATAAAGTGCTCAAGTTTGGAACAAATTATCTGTGCCCAGTAGATAGACTGCACTTTAAACCCTGAGTTTCTTTTTTTACTAAGGATCAATCTCCGTGCTCCTTCTGAATCACTCCATTTCTGCCGCAGCCAATCTGCACTGTCTTTATTATCGCACAACGTACTGGCATATAAATTGTAAATTTATGGCAGATGAAGACTTTTGGTTGTCCGTGAAAAGTTTGCAACGCTAAAAGATTTAGCACCCATGGTTCAGAAGAACCCTGGCCTTTTGAGGTGACCTCACACACACACACAAACACACACACACACACACACACACAGTACAATCTGGCACTCACTGTATTAACTAAGGCACAAAGGTGGCAAAGGATCTGAGACAATCACTTGTAATTAAGATTTTTCTCACCATTTTCTCACCATGTGTTGGTATTGGAGGATAACACAGACACACACACACTATAATGACAGCTACGGTGACGAACTCTCAGCTCACATGGTAGGCAATTCTGCAGCCAAATTCCCATGGCATCTGTGATATCTATAGAGCCACAGTCCCCTGATGGACAGTCGTCTTTAGCAACTCAACTGAAAAAGACTTACTGTTGTAGCCTGTTTAACAATTCTTAATCATTGGTTAAATACAGTATTATTTTTTTTTTTGCTGTGAATGAAAACTGACAATGTTGTATTTCACAACTGTCACATCTGTCTGTCACAGTCTGTGGGTGTACATGTAGGTGTCTGACCTTTGAGGATGACCTCCAATTCATCACGTAAGATGTCAAAAGTGCTGTATCTGGAGCTGGTCTCTGGGATGATGTTCTTTTTTAACCAGCCTCCACAAGCGTACTGGTAGAAGTTGTCACACGGGTCCACAGTAGCATCCATGTTCTCAATGAGACGAGATGCTGATTACACAGAAGGGAAACTAGCTCAGAACTCAAGGAAATCACATCCTACACTGGGCAGGAAAATGGACACGTGTGACACTTGATGTGAAATAAGGTCATTAGATGTAAAACCCTTCATTATGTTAAAGTGGCTCCATTTACAGAAGTGAAACAGTAAAGTAGAAGTAATTGGGTTCTGCTGGGCAAAACTACAGGAAATATGGTAACTTTTCTGAGGTGCAATTAAATTACATATGGCAGCTGAAAGATGTCTTGTGATAAGACTGCCTGTCAAATCTGACTGAACTGGGACATTCGTTCCTCAAACTGCGTTTTTTTTTTTTTTTTATGCTTAAATTGGCATATGTTGGTAGAAAGTAGAGTAAGAGTTACAAAGATAAAAATGTATGATAAGAATTTCTTTATGAGAACGAACTCTCCTTTTATAGATAAAGTGTAACCAAAGAATGCATTAAAACGTCTTCTGAATCTTTATACCATATAATCAGCAGCACAATGGAGCCTAAAAAAAGGATGTAAAGTTCATAGAAAGGACGGTACACACGCATTAAATGTTGTGAGGAATATAGTTACATCATGTTCAAGAAATGTGGATAAGATAAAAGCTAGAACAATACTGCTGGACAACTGTGATAAAACATTGAAAAACAACATTAAATCATTGATAAACTATAACATTTCATTCATTACTGTTCAAGTTATACACAAGCTCATTTCCTCACATTTAGTTGTATAATTTTCCTCTGTGTGCATCTCACAGATTTATCCTCTTTTCTGTTTCTAGTAATCAGGATGGGTTTCTGTTTGATCACTGTTTTGATTTAGAAACAACATATTCAAAACTGAAGTGGCCATTTTCTCTAAGTGCATCTTAAGTTTCTGAGATTTTTGCAGCAGTCCAAGCTTTTCCATCCTCCTCTGAGAAAAAGACAAAGCTTTCAGAATGACAATAAAGACACGACACAAAAACAAACACACATACACGTATGCGGCGCTTACCTGACTGCGTGCAGTCAGCAGTGGTGCAGATTTCATCTATAGAAAATGCAAAAAAAAAAAACATCACTCAGTGGAATTTTCACACTCATCAGTCATTATACGGAGTTTGGTGTGAGTTATTCTTTCCCCCTCTTCTCTTTTATCTTTCACTGAACTTTTTCACTCTTAAAGTCTAAAAGTAATTTGTTCCATCTTGGAGCATAATTGAGGTATTAAATCATTTATTTAAAAAAACCCATTGTATATGCACAAACACACCAGCAAGATGTTCAGTGCATTTTTTCATGTATGTCAAAGCACATGACAGGTCCACTTAAAATTAGTCTTTTATTTTTCATTTCCCTGACAGGGCAACTTAAACAGTATCTGCCACAAGGTCTTTACCTGCTGAATTTCAACTGTCTTGTCAATTATTAACCTGTAGGTCATTACACATGTATTGATTAACTATAGTAATGTCACACTAGTACTGTAGGTTTTCATGTAGTATGAACTGACTTCCATCAGATATACTGATGAATAATACTCTGGGTGTTGTGACATTTCTGTGCCCTTTTGATAAATTTGATGAACAAGTACATAAGTAGGATGTTGATGATTAGGAAATCTAAAGTCATACGAACATTGTGAAATTGATCTGACACACAGCTGATTTGTTTCCCTTGGTGAAGGGCTGGGTTTTAAGGATGGCCTGTTCGATATCATCATTTCTGTTTTTAATGATTCATTTTTCAAAATGTGAGATGACATTTGGAACAGAATACAGAAGTTTTATAAATTGTCTGGAAAGTGGAAAGCACTCTGTTCATTTTTTCCTTGCTGGTAGAATGGTTATCTGTTTGAGGCTACTTTAACACATTAAGACCCATTATGTCATTAAGACTTTTATGGCAGCTCCTGAATGGATTTTTCTCTCTTTTTTACCTTATTTTTTTAATGATTTATCTTTTTTTTTTTTTAGCATTATTCAGTGTAAATAATGAATTTCCTCATATATTTAATTACCGGATCATGTAGTTGTTCATGAAAACTCAGAGTAGATTCAAACATTATTACATTTTTTTTTTTTAAAAAGAGAAAACTGAAGAAAAGGTTACTTTTTTGCAGAGAGGTATATCATTAACTGCACATAGAAAACAAGTCCATAGGTTTTACTGGTGAATCAATGTTGTAAATGATGACAGTGTTTCCACGTTCACCTCAGAGCCTCTGAATGTCCAAATGGGTCATATCTGATGGCCATGAAAAGGTGACAAATTGCATTTTACATCAATTATTTTCATGTATTGATAGGATTAATGGTATTAAAACATTAGTAGTAGATTCTTTTGGTCACTTTTGTGGGTCTTTTATCTGTCTTCACCTGAATAAAATACTCAAATTCGAAACACTCCTTCACCATATGCTCACCATTAGAGTTGAACTGATGTGTGTGTATAGGAAGACAATTTCCAAACTGTCCCTTACAAGTTTCATGAAATTAATCGACAATGAGACTTAAACAATGATGTGAGTTTGTTTTGTTTTGCACTGTGGTCTTTAAAAGCTCTCCCCACTCTCAAAAGCCTTACAGACGTCGAAAATATTATTTCCATGAGCGTCTCATCTGCGGCACATATGTACTGCAGATATTTTGTTAATCAACGTAAGACCTCCACTCGTCATTTCAGCTCTTACCAGTCTTCTGTGTGGCAAAGAGGATGATGAGTGCCACAATGACGATGAAGAGCAGGGAGACAATAGTAATCAGGCCGATCTCCAGGGACGTCCAGCGTGGCTTTTTAGCCGATTTGGGGGGGTTGGTCTCTGTCATTCTCAGGTCTCCTCCTTCAGCTGCCAGCTGTATCAACTCACCTACAAAAAAGATGAAGAACAGCAGAATCAAAGCTGAACTGAAATTACTGAATTATCAACTACACTGAAAGTCACACGTGGAGCTTTTTTTTTTTTATGGCGTCAGTTCACATGAAGTCTTTCAAAACATCCTGTTGGACGTCTGTGTCTATTAATAATCAACATGCATTATATCTGATATTTGATATTATATTTATTACTTGGCACGAAGAAGGGAAACAAGTAAAGTCTTAATCTCAGTTACTTCAAATAAATATATAAACATAAAATTAGCAAATTAAAAATATGATGGATGAATTATGAGAACCTTAGTCACAATTGTTTTTCCCCAAGTGTTTTTATTCCTCTCTAGGCATGAACAAAGCAATGTGATTTAAATCTTTTTAATGAACCTCTTTTTTTTTCATGGATTTAAAAAAAATGTCCAGTCAGCTGGATGACATATGTTTCAGCTTTGAAACAAAGAAACATGTATTTAAAATGCAATACACTATGAAATAAAACATTTTTAATGCAGTTTTTGTTTTAGAAGACTGTTATGTACAGTCTAATAACAACAAACAATTTATTTTCACATAAACATGTTAATGCAGATCAGGTATTAAGAACAGACCAGTTACA